>MJUU01008040.1:0-27833 GCA_002080025.1 Modiolus philippinarum
ATACCCAATTTTACCCCTTTTTGGCCCCTTTTTCTGAAACGGGTAGGGGCCATAAACCCGAAATTAAAACCCGGGATAGCCATTATGCCAAGAAACCACATAGTGAAATTTGAAGATGATCCGTCCACTAGAAACAAAGTTATGCTGGCCACAGACGCCGACGCCGACGACTGCGCCATAACATAATACGACCGCAAAATTTTTGCGGTCGTATAAAAACAGAGTGACATCAGGTGCTGTGTAAGGGCAAGCTTTTACTTGCCCTTCATACAGCACCCGTCACAGAGTCAGTGAGGCATTTATCGGTTTGAAGATCTGTTTGGTAGCTGATTGGAAAATGTCATTTCCAAACCGCAGACAAAACCAATAAAAAAATCAATGATACGTGTTACTTCTATAAACCTGACACAGTACCATGGGAAAATTTTGGAAGCTCCTGTAAATTTTTTTAAGTATTCAGAAAGAGACAAGAACAAACATTACTAACGAAAACAAAACTGAAATTCAACAGTATAATATACAAGACAACATAATTATAAAATATGTAACATAATAGTAAAAGCTTTGATTTGATAGTAAGGCTATGCTTTTTTAAAGTCGCCAAGAGTAGAACAAAAGCGTGCGAATCGTACCTGGAAGATTGTGGCATGTGATTGTCGTTTGGCACCATTGTAGATATTTCCTGTTATTCTTTGTTTCCTATTCATAAACACAGTAAGATGGAGCTAGAGGTGCGTCGCCGTCAAGAAAATGAAAAAACGTAATGTTGAAATCAAAGTCAAAGTCAGTGATGATAGTTAGATCCAGACAATTCGGTATTTGTATTCATTATATGCTTTCCGAAATGGGCATACAGCTAAAATTTGTCGGAGTTAACACATGCGTTATAGTATCATGTTAATTTATTCCATATCCTTTCGTAAAATATTATTAAATTTCACTTCTATTTGGTAAATGATGTTGAAATACTTTAAAAACAAGGAATTGTCATTGTTATTAAAATATCATCAATAAACCTGCTGTTACCAATGAACAGAGAAATAAGTTAATCACTCTTTTGTATGGTTCTGTTTTGTAGTTGTTTTTTTTTTCATGACGTCCCGTTCGTAACAGCACATAAAAATCTGCAATGAGAGGTGCAAAATTAGAACCAATAGGAATTCCATTGATCTGTTGATAAACAATGTTCCGAAAAGGATAAAAAATGTTGTCCAGAAAAAAATTTAGTGCATTAATTGTATCATGACATGCCCAGGAGCAATGAGTCTTGTAAGTAATAGAAAAGAATCCTTGCTTTTTGTTACAACAAATGATCTGCAAACAACTCCCGCTTCCAGTGTAGCAGGAAACCTTCAATATATAGTTCAAAACAGAAATTCGGTTTCGCGGATTTTTTCCCTCTTAAAATTTATTTGGAAATTCACATTGACTTGTAATTTCATCAGACATTTATGTTCAAATGTCTGTGAATAATTTTATAAAGAGCATAAGATTTTATATTGTAACATTTGAGTCAAGAGACTGAGAACGGACACATTGTTTGTTACCGATAGTAAGGGGGAGACATAAGTGAATTATTTCCGGACTCCTTAGGGAGAAAGTTTAAGGTACAATAATGGAAAGATGCTAGTGCATTTAATAATGGTATTAGACTACACTGTGGGATCGAGAGACCCTCTAATCTTTATTCAGCTGGGCTCCTGTGAAATTAAACGAAAGGAGGACAGATACATAAAGCAGTACGCATATCTTTATCAAAATATTGATTTTGTTCCCGCCAGATACCTGAGGGGCAAAATTCTTAGTATCAACCCCGAGCGTCGGTATACTTCCTTGAATGTCTGTGCTATTCGATTTCAAAAGCAAATGATCACAACAGAAAGAAAGTTCCCAAATCTAGAGTACTAAGTAAATAAAAATAACTGAAAATTTAGGGTAAATAAAAAAAATCTATCCAACACTGGTTGTGAATAGAATTACAGGTAGCAGTAATGTGAAAAGGGTATCGGAAATAGACAATGAAGTGTATGTACAAATTACACTTTTATAATACACAACTTAGATGCTTAAACGGCGGATTTAAAACACCAAGATTAGCTCAGGACATAATAATATGAAATAAATAAAAGAGATTCAGAGCAACTTATAGGAAAAACTTAATGAATCCACTAAGAATATTGCTAAAATTGCTACGCGTAGCCATATGTCCCCCGCCGCACAAAAAACTTCAAACTTATATCAGACTATTATTCAAAAAAAATTCAGTCAGGGGTTCCCCTTGTAATTTTAAGTAGGTAATTCATATTGCTGGAATCAAACATGTTGGCCCCGTCTTTCAAAAATTTAGGAAAGGTTTCTCCTTATAATTTATACACAAGTACAAGTACTCCAAAATGAAATTACCAGTTCACATACTTTTCAATTGACCCAATTAACGGAAAGTGAAATTACAAACATACATTTTCTAACAGCCACATCTTTACAGGCTAAACCTGATAGTTATGTACTGGGTTCCTAAACTCCACAAAACGCCATATAAATCTAGATTCATTTTGTCATCTAGTCACTGTTCTACAACTAAAGTTTCTATTATACTCACTAACACTTTGACTGCTATTAAAAACCTGGTTATAAATTTCTGTAACAAAGTATATGAAAACAGTGGTGTCAATCATTTTTGGAGTGTAAAAAATTCATTGGAAGTTCTCGATAAATTGAATGCTTATAATACCCCTTTTGAATCCCTTGAAAGTTTTGATTTCTCTACCTCTTTACTACCTTACCACATAATCTTATAAAGCAAAAATTCATACGTCTTATTCAATGGGCATTCAAAAAATCCGATTGTGAAAAAAAAGGAAATGGGGTAAATGTCAAGGAGACAACATCCAATATCCAGGTTATTGGATATGGGATGTTGTCTCCTTGACATTTACCCCATTTCCTTTCTTTTTCATATTTAGTTCTTTCAGTTTCATTTTTCACAATTGACTCAGTCCTGTTGCCAACCGAATTTTACTGTTGTTACGATTGTTTTTTTTTTATTTATCACATTGGCTGTAGGGGGAAGGTTTGGATCCAATAAAACTAGTTTAACCCCGCCGCAGCAGGTTAGCGCCTGTCCTAAGTCAGGAATTTATTAAGCCTTTTTGTGTCTTGTCCTTTTTCTAGTTAGTTTACTTTATGTCTATAGGAGTCTAGGATGATGTTTATTTCGCTGGACTTGATTGCTCTTTGTTCAGGGGCCGACTCCGACCTGCCGTTGGGTGTGGGGTTTTCTCACCGTTCATTGAAGACCTTATGGATGCCTTGAGTTGTTATTACTCCCCTTTGGGTCGTTGTCTCTTTGCCTATTCCCCGTTTCCCTTCTTTTTTCTATACTTGAAATATTTGCTTGAATAAAAAAATACATTTTTTGTAAAATCTCAGTTTCCTGGCATGGTTTCCATGGCAACCAAAAGCTCCACTTCCAATTATAACCCATATCAGACCACAATTGAAAAACGAATTCGGCAGGGGTTCCACTTATAATTTAGGTAATATATAAATATTGATGATATCAAATATTTCGAGTCCCCCTTTCAAAACAAAAATTTGGGCAGGGGTTCCACTTATTATGTAGTTAATGCATATATGAAGCAGAAAACGTTTGTTTCTCAAATTTTAGATTCCTTGTTTGGTTTCCATGGTAACCTTAAGCTCCACTCAGACCACCATTTAAAAAATTTGGGCAGGGGTTCCCCTTATAATTCAAGTTATACATACTGCTGAAATAAAAAATTCCAGGTCCCCCTTACAGCAGAATACTTTTTTTTCTTAAATTTCAGTTTTCTGGTATGGTTTCTGTGGCAACAGAAAGCTCCACTATCCATTACAACCAATTTCAGATCCCCATTCAAAAAAAAAAAAAAAAAAAATGGGCAAGGGTTCCTCTTGTAATTTAAGTAATACATATTGCTGAAATCAAAACATGTTTGAAAAGCTTTCACTGAAAGTTATATATGTATAGTAGAATCCTCAAGAATCTAGAACACTGCCCAGAGAAAACCTTCGTTAAATTCATTCAAATCCCGCCTGGACAGAGTTATGGGAAATGAGGAAATATAGAGTCTGGTGAAGAAGACTAATAAGGGACATGTACTGGAAATCAACCCTAAGTAACCTTAAGTAACAAGAAAATCTAAAAGACAATTTAATAAGTTGTTCCAATTTGGATTTAATCAAATTATGTGGAAACGTTGTATAAAGTGTAGAAAAATCATAACTGAGTTTTGGTCAGTTTTTCATAAAAGTTTAAACTAACTCCTTTACACAAGAATGTGCAGTGGTTAAATGGATGGATAAGTTGGTAGAACTACAGTTGCTTCGATGCCGAAACAAAACGATGCTTGGCGGGATTTTTGTGAAGCTTAAGAACCCAGTATAAAGTAGGCAAGGTGTTATCTTTAGGTGGAACTTTCTGCATTTCTGTATCATTGTAATGTTTGGTGAGCGTTTGTCGTCATAATTAAAGGGTTAAAATCTAAAATCTTAAAAAGTACAATCTGTCATTTGCCTAGAGGCCAAGTCTTGAATTTTCATGTAGATAAATTATTGACGGAGTTACTCACACACTCCGCCCACAATTTAAATCTAGTATTACCAGATACAATACAGTGATTTGTGCAAAAAAAAAACAACAACAACAAAAAAAAAACACCTGTAAATACTGTGGTAATAAATAACATAAAAACAAAAGTAGCTGTTAGTTTGGTTCCTGCATATGCGCAATTCGACAACTTATGTCTCTTCAGGGCAGATAAAAATAGTATAAGTTATTTTGTGGGAAATAACTTCGCCATTGTTGTTTGCTTCCTTGTATTTCATATCTCATTTATTTATTAATGCCACTTAAAAGAAATGATATGAGGACTTTCTGCACAGAGCGAATTGGTGACCTCGTTGTAAAAGTAGAAACAGTGTATGCGATCCTTGAAAATATCATTTTTTCTGTAATAAACAGTATAGATTTTATCACTTTAATAATTACTTTATCGGATGTCACATATATTGTTATTATAATTATATTACCGATTCGCACCTAGAATACAGTGATGATCATGAGTGTATGCATTATTAAAAGTGGTGGCGAGCCAACAAGTGGTACATGTATAAAGGATGGGATTTACATAAATTTCAAAAAGTTTAAGTGAACGAAGTTCTAATAGCGATATATTGTATCATTTTCAAGATTTGTAAACAAAATTTATCTAACTTGGAGGTTGGTGTTAAAAAGGAAAATAAAATGCAAAACAGACACAAACAGGTGAAATGTCTTACTTGCAAATCTCACTTTTTTGGACAATACTATTCAGTAAGAGTTCAAAGACTAAATAACAAGATCTGGATTTTAAAGGCCGACTTTCCTCTCATGAAAAAAAAATTGCTTATTAAAAGATGTAAATTTTGTGTAGTACGTTTTCCATTATTGTGTAGAATTATATGAATTTTTGGTTTAAAGTAAATTGTGTTGCTTTGAAAATGTCGTTGTTTGTAATTTTGTATGACTCCTAATCTGATTTCAATCGCCTTTCCAGTGAATTTTATTATTCTGTAATTTAATAACTGCTTTGTTGTTTCAGTTTTAGGACCCCATTAAGGAAGTAACAAAAAGACGAATATAAACAACGTTACGATGTGTTGTCAACGTTACATAATATAAAGACAACGCTGCACTTTTATTTCAGGATTGTTCAATATGTACTTTTATGTGATGCTTTAATTTGTACAATATTCCAAATTGCTTACTTTGTATCAATTTGAAAATAAGATTACATTAATCATGTATAGTATTTGAACATTCTAAATGTTGTATGCATCATTAGGATATCATATCAGATCGACATTGTATCTCCAAGGAGCAGCCCACTTGTGGTGTTGTAATGGGAGGTAGTATCGGAGCATGTGCCGAGGCCTCGGTTTTGTTTTGCTGATATTATTTTCGAAGGTATATTGATTATATATCGTTTGCCTGCTAAAGACGTAGCATAACATCGTCAATGGAATACCAAAGAAAACAAGCACAAGAGGATTACATAAAGTCCAGAGACCAAAAAAATTAGAACACAAAAGATGATAGTATATGTATTGTATATGCAATTTAAGGTCTTATATGAGTACTGGTTACTAACAATTTAACGAAAACAGCTTTGTCGCACTTGCAAATCGGTAATTGGGATGATATCAATTGAAGCCTGTAATCTCAATAGCGAACACGATATCATGCTCATTTGCATATGATTCTAGTCGTCCATTTCCTTCATTGGCAACACAATTTGTTGAAATGTTAGAAAAGTTTGCTCGAATATATCATGTGGTTATAGATCTTCAAATTATTATGATTTGATCTGCTTTTAAAAACATAAGTAGCTGAAATAATTATATGATGAACTAGAATTTACTGCATTTTCGCTATTTTGTCACAACTGGGTTGATGCTTCTGGTAATGAACATTGTATAAGTCCTCAGAATAACTGACAGCCTAGAAGTTCTACCCTTTTTTAATGGCCCGAAAAACTTTTTTTCATTTGGATACTTTGAATTTCAATGAAAGGATATGGATTAAATGTACTGCTACGAATCTCAGTTTATGACCAACATCAGCAAAGACCCATCTAAACAGCATTTAATTTAAAAGTTTAACAACACTTTCCGATATTTGGATGATATTTTAACTTTAAATAATGACGACTTCAATACGTATTAATAAAGCAAATTCTGATAATCATCATTGTCCGTTCTTAGACATCAATTTTGATATAACGAATGGTAAATTAGATACTAAAATTTATGATAAAAGGGGTGATTTTTCTTTTCCCATAGTTAATTATTCATTTCTGGATGGCGATGTTCCATTAGCGCCATCATATGGTGTTTACATATCTCAACTTGTTCGATTTGCCCGAGTATGTAATAACGTTTGCGATTTTAATGAACGGAATCTTTTCATAACTGAAAAACTATTAAAGCAGGGTTTTCGTTATCACAAACTAGATAAAACCTTTATTAAATTTTTTCATCGATATAAAGACTTAGTTCATAAATACAATGCAACCTGTAAACATCTAATCAAGGCTGGTATTTCACATCCCATATTTTACGGAAATGTTTTACATAAGAGTAAAAACCTAACAAACTTAGATAACCTTTAAATCGTCTAATTCATAAGGGTTATAATTACGGTATTGTCGTCAACTCATTACGTATGGCCTTCTTTGGTATTAACATTGATTTTTTGATAGGGTCTTTGCAATTTAACTAAACACATTCTAAATTTCTAAAATCTGTATTGCATGGACACGGGTTATGTATTCCGGTATATACATGAAATCATTATGCTAAACTCCTCATACGAAGGGATCTTGGTGGAAGCTGTATACTGAGGGTACATAACTTACTTTGTCAGTTGGTAATGGTTCTTGAACTGGCATGTCAGTTAACTGTTAGTAGTCTCTTGTGATTTCATGTTTTTGTCCGTATATTTAGTTCTTTCAGTTTCATTTTTCACAATTGACTCAGTCCTGTTGCCAACTGAATTTTACTGTTGTTATGATTGTTTTTTTTATTTATCACATTGGCTGTAGGGGGAAGGTTTGGGCCAAATAGAACTAGTTTAACCCCGCCGCAGCAGGTTTGCGCCTGTCCTAAGCCAGGAAATTTATTAAGCCTTTGTGTGTATTTTCTGTTTATGTATTCTGGTATATGCATGAAATCATTATGCAAAACTCCTCACGGGAAGGGATCTTGGTGGAAGCTGTATACTGAGGGTACATAATTTTATTTGTTATTTGGTAATGGGTCTAGAGCTGGCATGTCAGTTAATTGTAAGTAGTCTTTTGTGATTTCATGTTTTTGTCCGTATATTTAGTTCTTTCAGTTTATTTTTTCACAATTGACTCAGTTCTGTTACATATTGAAGTTTACTGTTGTTACTATTGTTTTTTGTTCATCACATTGGCTAGGAGGAAGGTTTGGGCCCAATAAAACTACAAATGTAGTTTAACCCCGCCACAGCAGGTTTGCGTCTGTCCTAAGTCAGGAATTTATTAAGCCTTTGTGTGTCTTTTCCTTTTTCTAGTTAGTTTACTTTATGTCTATAGGAGTCTAGGATGAACTTGATTACTCTTTATTCAGGGGCCGACTCCGACCTTACGTTGGGTGTGGGGTTTTCTCACCGTTCATTGAAGATCTTATAGTGGCTTTGAGTTGTTATTACTCCCCTTTTGGTCGTTGTCTCTTTGACACATTGCCCGTTTCCCTTCTTTTTTCTATTATTAGACAAAGTTTCTACAATTATATTGTAAAACCAAGAAATGGAACAACGATTTTATTTTTGTTCTTCATCTTGACGTCAACATGAAGCCTTCAACAATGAGCTTTGCTCATATCGTATTGTCAGTTCAGGAATGTCCTAACACCGATTTGAGCGGAATTCATTGCTAAATATCCAATGTCCCTTCAACCTTGCCTGGAGTTGCTTTTCGTTATGATTCTTTTTACGAAAGGATATGGAATAAATGAACATGAGACCATAACACATATGTTAACTCCAACTGCAATTATTTTAATGAGCTGTATGGCCATTTCGAAAATTAATGCCTGAACATCATCTTTTGGCTATATGTTCTTTATAAGTTTTTATACATCATTCGGTCACGAGTCCTTCAAATGTTTTGGTTTGAATTTCACTGAATTGGCATGAATTGTGTAATTGGATACATGTATATGTCGGAACTAAATTTACAGTAACGTCAGTATTAAATTATCTGTCGTTTACATTTGTACAACCTTCTTTCAAATTTTAGTAACACAAAACGCAAATGTTTGAAAACCGCCTGTTAGAAATGAAATAAAAGGGACAACGGGAAACACCTACAATGGCTGAAAATTATAATTACATGCCACAATCTGCTAAGGAACTACACAGGAAAAACACAAATAGGACAAAAGACAAACGTAAACAACGATAGGAACTCGGGACAGCCGGACTTGGTAAAAGCCAGAGGTAGGGTTAAACCGGTTTATGGGTACCCAAACCTCCCCTTTATCTGTCCCGATTCCCTATAGTATAGTACACATACGAATAAAACCCAATACAGGTAGACTACTTACTCCATGACCACAATCTTGAAATGAGAGAATATGACAATACGTAATTTTAAAAGATGGGTCAAGGGGTACTCGCCGCTAATCTGCCGGCTAGCTGAAGGAGCCTAGTCTGCTAGTAGAACACTGTCGCACTACGGAAGAAAAATCAAACTCAAAACTTCAAAAAAGTAAATTAGAAATAAGGAATATTTTACTACAAATGTAATTGATTGGTAGAAAATGTATTTATTAGAATCTGATTTATAGATATGAATGTTCTGTCAAATAATGGATATCACTGGTACCGTATTCTAGGTAAGAAAAGTCATGTAGGTTAGTAATGAATAGCTCTAACCAATCATCCAGTCACTATGAGCTTGCATTATTGACCATGTTGTAACCAATATAGAATTACAACTAAGTCTATTTTAAAAACCTGTAAGAACAATATGTTTTTCATAAAACAATTACAGTGTTTAAACTGATACAATCTTACAATGTCATATTTTACGAAAGGATATGAAGTAAATGAACATGATACCATAACAAATATGTTATCTCAAACTGCAATAATGAGCTGTATGGCCATTTCGGAAATTAATTCCTCATCAGCAGCACTACAACCCAAAAATAGGAAATCCACAATTTCCAAAAATGTTTACAATGCATTAAATTTATGTGTATCTTCATTGCTTATATAACAGAATCAAACACAGATCTGAAAGGCACAGACTTTGTTGTAACATTGTAATAAAAAATATTTAAATTGGATTTTTTAAAGACTCTAACATAAAAAATAAATGATTAACCAAAAATTAATGATTCATAATATTTACAAGACATATTGAAAATAAAGTCCAGTCCTGAATTTCTCAAGTTTGTTCTTAAACAACCACACACACCTATGTCATATTTCATATTCAGAGGTATTAAATCACTTTTTACAAAATCATCATCTTTTTATTCCACATTTAAAGAAAATCAAGTCTCGGTTTGATTCTTTGTATAACCGCATTTGGTGTTCTGTTGTGTGTAGTGTTAGAAGTTGCCGTGGTAATGCTAGTATAACGATATTGACAGTGACTTAAAATGATCCAATAGTACAAGTAATAACATATTGTCAACAAACAAATATTTGTTGCGATTCACAAAATGATATACCTCTATTACACATGTGTAGCCCGGATTATGTAGTCTTACCACTCGCACAATTCATCAAGATAAATATAAAAGTAACATATAAAACATACAACATCTTTATTCCAGGTGACCACACTGAAAAAAAAATGAAGATGTAATTAGTGCATAAATGTTATGCTCGTACATAACTTAAAAACTAACAAAGTTTTAGATATCACTTAATTCATTACCGAAAGGGCAAACAAAGAGGCGAAAAATATTTGCCATGCTCAGCCAAACCAGGTTCATAGAAAGTTTGGGAAGTGAAATAGAGATTAGGGAGACACAAAGTAATGTCCATAAAAATATTGACCATGGGATAAAATGAGATATAAGGTTTATTGTTCTCTTCCCAGTTTTTCCATTAATATATTTATGATTATCTAATTCAACTTTTAAGGCCGACCAAAAGCTGCCTCGACTATAAAATTGGCTAACTTTTCATATTAGATTCGAAATAAACCAATCAAATCCGCCAAATGTTTTATTGTCGTTTTATTAAGTTAGTCGTCATATAAGCGGGAGGTTGATGCATCATTAAACCTGGTTTAACCCACAATTTTATTTATAAAATGCCCGTTCCAAGTCGGGAATATGACGGCTTGCCAAAAATGTTCTGTGTTGGATTGTGTTTCCCTGATTTAGTCGAATGTTATACGGATTTTCCTTACTGGTCTCTTCCTTTGATCGTTTCGGACTTTTATTGTCACTTTCTTTTATATGGACTACCTTTTTCGCATATTTTATCCCTCGGGGTAATCACAATAGAAAAGGTAGCCGTGTTTGATTTACTATGTTCAATAAAGATCTAAAATAAAAACTGTATAGTATAAGCTGCCACTTAAACTTTAACTAGTCCGACATTCTGATTATTCCAAATTATTCAAGGAATGATCATCAACGCAGTAATTCACGAATGCGCGCACATGAGATGCACGATCAGGGTATCCAACAGTGTTACATCATATTTTTTCTGATTATTTAATCTGTTTTATATGATTGAGCATAACTTTTTAACATTTTTATGTATCGTACTGAACTTTTGTAGGTGTATGCTTTTAAGGTTGAGCACCATTTTCGGCTTCAATCAAGGTTATAATCTTTGACCTTGAACAGTGTTTTTTTCAAGGTCAAAATAGTGGAATATTAGAACTTAATTCTTGTATTTGATGACCAACTTCTGTATCAATCAGCACAGGACCTTCATGTTTGATATATTGGTGAATGTTCCCATGATAAAATTGTGCATAATCTATGACCTTGAACTTTGTTGTCAAGGTCAAATTGAGACTGTTTTTGTGTTCTCTTTTCTACAAATATATCATTTTGTACATCTGACATAAAACTTTGATATTTCAGATATAGATAATATCTCCATATGTAAATTGTGTGGTATGTAAAGTATTTTTAAGTAATGTGAAATTTGACCTTGAACTTAATTTACTTTCAAGGTCAAAATGTAGAATTTTGACTTTTCTTACGTTACCAAAAATACCAGTCAAAAGTTAGCATTGCTCATATTTGTTTATATTTCCTTGATATCTTGATAAGTTTAAATATCTTGAACACCCTTGTCTAGCTTTGGTGATATTGCCTTTTTAGCTCACCTGGCTATAGCCAGGGTGAGCTTTTGCCATCACTTGGCGTCCGGCGTCCGTCGTAAACTTTTCATTCAAAGATCTTCTCCTCTGAAATCACTGAGCCAAATGGAACCAAACTTGGTCACAATAGTCTTTAAGTGGACCGTTTTCAAAATTGTGTCCGGCAGGTTCGCACCTAATCCAAGATGGCCGCCAGCGGGGAACATCGATTAACATTGGACCCTATGGGAAACACATTTAAAGATCTTCTACTCTGGAACTACTAGGCCAATTGAAACCAAAGTTGTTCACAATAGTCCTTAGGTGGTCCCCTTTCAAAATGGTGTCCGGCAGGTTTGCATCTAATCCAAGATGGCCGTCAGCGGGGAAAATAGTTTCACATTGGACCCTATGGGAAAACACATTCAAAGATCTTCTTCTGTGGCACTACTTGGCCAATTGAAACTAAACTTGGTCACAATAGTCCTTAGGTGGTACCCTTTTAAAATTGTGTCCGGCAGATTCGCACCTCATCCAAGATGGCCGTCAGCGGGGAAAATAGTTTAACATTGGACCCTATGGGAAAACACATTCAAAGATCTTCTGTGGAACTACTTGGCCAATTGAAACTAACTTGGTCACAATAGTCCTTAGGTGGTACCCTTTCAAAATTGTGTCCGGCAGATTCGCACCTCATCCAAGATGGCCGTCAGCGGGGAAAATAGTTTAACATTGGACCCTATGGGAAAACACATTCAAAGATCTTCTGTGGAACTACTTGGCCAATTGAAACTAACTTGGTCACAATAGTCCTTAGGTGGTCCCCTTTCAAAATTGTGTCCGGCAAGTTCGCACCTAATCCAAGATGGCCCCAGCGGGGAACATAGATTAACATTGGACCCTATGGGAAACACATTTAAAGATCTTCTACTCTGGAACTACCTTGCCAATTGAAACCAAACTTAGTCACAATATTGTGTAGGTGGTCCTTTTCAAAATTGTGTCCGACAGGTTTGCACCTAATCCAAGATGGTCGCCAGCGGGGAACATAGTTTAACATTGGACCCTATTGGGAAACACATTCAAAGATCTTCTCCTCTGGAACTCTGTGCCCAATTGAAACCAAAGTTGTTCACAATAGTCCTTAGGTGGTCGCCTTTCAAAATTGAGTATTGGCAGGTTTGCACCTCGTCCAAGATGGCAGTCAGCGGGGAAAATAGTTTAACATTGGACCATACGGGAAAACACATTCAAAGATCTTCTCTGGAACTACATGCCCAATTGAAACCAAACTTGGTCACAATAGTCCTTAGGTGGTCCGTTTTCAAAATTGTGTCCGGCAGGTTGGCACCTAATCCAAGATGGCCGCCAGCGAGGAACATAGATTAACATTGGATCCTATGGGAAACACATTCAAAGATCTTCTAATCTGGAACTACTTTGCCAATTGAAACCAAACTTGATCACAATAGCCCTTAGGTGGTCCCCTTTCAAATTTGCAGGTTCGCACCTAATCCAAGATGGTCGCCAGCAGGGAAGGACCCATGGGAAAACACATTGAAAGATCTTCTCCTCTGGAACTATTTGGCCAATAGGAAACAAACTTGGCCACAATGGTCCTTGGCAGGTTCGCACCTTATCCAAGATGGCCGCCAGCAGGGAACATAATTTAACAATGTACACTAATGAAAACACATTCAAAGATCTTCTCTGAAACCACTTGGCCAATTGGAAACATATGTTTTTTTATGAGACGTAAATTTCACGGCGTGTTAGTTGTAGGTGGATGATATTTGGTATGAAGATTGGTCTTTGGTAGTACATGACAGCTGACCATATGACTTATGCCTGTGACTTAAGTTTCATTGTCTGCAGTGACCATGTTTTGTATTTCTGATAAGACCAGTTTGATTTTTCTCATCAGTTTTAGCAACAAAGCAGGGATGGGCGAGACATCTATTAGGGTCCACTCTTGTGTGTAAAATGGGTCAAAGGGGCCAAAAAAGGTTGAATATTGTTTTTGTTTGATTTAGACAGAATATTTTCATTGAAACATTCGTGAAAAGTTATTTCTTGAAGATTATATTGTGTCCACACACACACACACACACACTTAATTTTGCACTTGCCATATTGATTCAGGGTTCAATGAGCGGGGGGTGTAACTGGCTGATCTAGTTGACTCTGGTTAAGCTTTTATGCACTTCGTATACAGTATGGCCAAACAGCATACCACCCAAATTAAATCGTATTGACTTGTATTGCATACATCAGACTTGTTACCTCTGATACTGTGGTCTACTGTTGTGTAGGTTGGTGTGAACAAGCATCTTGTGGTACTACTCAGTTTCATTTCACCTTGACTGCTTTTTCATGCAACATTGACTTTTGACTGATTTCTTTACGCTGTATGGTTTCCGTCATGTACCTGGTATGCAGATCAGCTTCTTTGGAATATGTCGGCAAAAAAAGGTATTCGACAGGTCAGTACCTCCAACAAGATGGCCGCCAGCATGGAATATAGTTTTACATTGGATCCTATGGGAAAACCTATTCAAACATCTCAGAAACTACTAGTCCAGTTAGAATCAAACTTAGTCACAATGGTCCTTAGATGGTCCCCTCAAAAAAAGGTATCCAGGAGGCCATTATCTCAACCAAGATGGCCGAGAGCAGGGATTGTAGTTTAACATTGAACCCTCTGGGATATATGCCATTCAAACCTTATTCTACTGTATATGTCAGCCCTGGTCCAGGTGAGCGATACAGGCTCTTGAGAGCCTCTTGTTAGGGCTGTAATTTTGTCAACATTTAATCTAGTTTATACAAATTCGGTATTGTGATCTCATTTACAATTTTCTTAACTGGTGTAAAGAAAGACTCGAAGATCTTCAAGTCTGTCATCTGAAAACCGAGCCATCTATATCCGCAAAATGTTTCTTCGAGGAAACTAATGAAACCTTAAAAAAATTAAGTGTACAGAACATTTACTCTTCAGTTTTCTTTCATGGTATAGAAATGTAGCAAATAAGAATTCATTAGTTCAATGTAACATGAACTCTTCACACTAATCACAACTTTAATTTACAGTTTTTATCCCCCACTTTTCTAAAGAAAATGCTGGGATATCTTTTTGGTCCCGTCAGTCTATCTGTCCAACTGTCCGTTAGATGAACCTTGTCAGTGGAACTCCTAGTTCATTTTTGAATTTAGGGCATTAATTTTGCTATAGATTTGTTTCATATATGCTGAAGATGTGCAATAAGCTTTCGGATTTTTAGCCGAGTTGCAACAAAGTTGAACTCTGCTATTGGTTTGGTGTTGCGGGTGTGCGTGTGGGCGGGCGTCAAACATTGGTTTCCGGATGATAACTCAAAAAGTTTAAATCAAATTGAAATGAAACTTGGATATTTTGTTTGGTACCAGGTGGGGAGGAACGCTATTGATTTTGCAGAAAGAAGGTCAAAGGTCAAGGTCACGGCGACCGAAAATAGAACGAAAATTTGAGAAAAAGTTGGTTTCCGGATGATAACTCAAAAAGTTTACATCCAATTAAAATGAAACTTGGATATGTTTTTGGATATTAGGAGAGGAGGAACCCTATTGGTTGTGGAGAAAGCAGGTCAAAGGTCAAGGTCAAACTGACCGAAAAGAGACTGAAAATTTGAGAAAATTTTGGTTTCCGGATGAAAACTCAAAAAGTTTACATCAAATTGAAATGAAACTAAGGTATGTTGTTGGATACTAGGAGGGGAGGAACCCTATTGATTTTGGACAAAGTAGGTAAAATGCCAAGGTCACATTGACCGAAAATAGACTGAAAATTTCAGAAAAATTTGGTTTCTGGATGGTTACGAAAAAAGTCTACATCCAATTGAAATGAAACTTGGATATATTGTTGGATACCATGAGGGGAGGAATCTTATTGACTTTGGAGAAAGTAGGTCAAAGGTCAAGGTCAGTGAAGGTCACAGTGACCGAAAACATATTTATATATTGAAATGTCAAGACATGAAACTAGAAAATAGACCTTTTTGAATTCTTAGAATTTTGGATATTAGGTAGGAAAGAAAATAAATAGACAATTGTAGAAATATTCGGGTCTTCACATTAACTTGGTCACATAATATTTGAAGTTGCAACTCGGCTTGTGCACCCTGGTGCCATTTAGATTTTTGATATTGTTCTTGGTGCAAACAAGGAGCCCAAGGATGCGTTTTTTACTTATTTAAGCTTGTCATTGGAATTCTTCCCATATTTTTGGATTTATAGATTTAAATTTGTAATGAATTGTTGCATTTAGTCTGTAGAGGTGCTAGAAGCAATTAGAAATTTGATCCCTGTTCCAACCTTGGTAAATTTTCTGAAAGTCTCAAAGACCACCTATTTTTTAAATTCTACCTATAGCGACCATACGTTAATTAGGACAAACATTTTCACTAACTGAATTTCCAAAATGTTTTATTCCATATTGGTAAACTAGGTCAAAAGATTAATAAGGAGCTATGCTAAGGGTCGCATGATGCAGTCGCAACAAATGGGCAAGTGATGTCAGAAAATGACCGTACATAGTTCAGTGAAATTTGTTTTCATATCCTATATAAAATTTAAAAAATCTTACAGGTACTTCAAGAAGAATCCAATAAAACAAACGTTCTTAAAACCTGGGGCAAATTACCCAAAGTTTATGGTTCTTCAAGAAGAATCCAAGTACACTTACCCTGTTAAAATCAGATAAAAATAAATACTAGGTACTTCGTAAAAATAAGATTTTGGTCCCTTTAGCACCTTATATCTGAGAAAAGATAAGAGCTAGGCCATTCGTTGCACACTAACGAATTTACTACAAGAAGACCCTAAAGAGTCAAGGAAAATGAAAATATTATGTTCTTTGCAAAACCAAACTTTTGGTCCCTTAAAGCTCCAAAATGGTAATAGCTATCACAACAAATCTGAAAATTAAAGCCTATTAACTTCTCACAAGAAATCCATTTAAAAAAACTGCGTTGAAATCGGACTGAAAATAACACAATTGGAAATTTTGGCATTGGCCTTAAAGTGGTAAGCCCCATTATCTTTCAATTAGTAAATGCAATATAAAATCTGTTCCATATTAATGGCTGAGAATTTTTTTTTGGAACAAAATGAAATAAACCTCTTCATAATCTAATGAACACGATGGATAATAAAATTTTAAAGCAAAATATGTGAAAACATTCAATTTGACCTTTTTTGACCCCTCATTCTGAAATTTGGGGGATCAAAAACCAGATATTAAAACCTCATCTTAAGCTTGTGCTAAGGAATATCATACTAAAACTATCCTCAATATGAATTATAGTTAATTTGTTATGTTTTATATACAAGATCGATGCAAAAATATACATTGTGAATGTTTCTTCAATATTATGACAAGTAAATTTGGACACGGTTTAAATCAGTACTCGATAAATAACGACTTAAACCGTATTGCGGAGAGCAACAGTACTGTAAAAGCGTTGTTTCTTTGCTTGTTTATGCCATTTTTGTGTAGAGACTTTGGCTCATGTGCATTTACTTCATATTCTTTCATTCACCATTAATAGTTATCATACAGCTGTTTACCTTGAATAAGGACGTATGATGAGATTTATAAGTCCTTGCCTATAATTACTTGATTTTATTTTCTTATATACATGTACATGTAGCATAATTTTATATTGTTGTATGGTGGGTACATCTAGTTATCTATTTGCTATACCAACTACCAATTTCGATGACCGATCCCTTCTCTTTTAATGACCACTCCTAACCAATATAACGTCAAGAATCGAGTCCACTCCTAGCTAAATAGATCGGATAATGAAGTTTCCGGTACAAAACGTAAACAAACTTTTTTGTTGCTGATTTTTCAGTTTCTATCCATTTTTATTCATTGCAATCGTTATGTCGATCAATCCATATCTTAAGGGTTTGTGCCTTTTGATAAAAATGCTTGATATTAATTAGGAAAGTACAAAATAACACAGTTTTCATATCAATAATTGTCCGGTGTCTTTCTTTACATGTTACTGGTAAAATACGTGTTTCCTACATATGTAAAAAGTGCAAATGGGTAAGTTTGATGTTACTTGACGTGCACTTGTTGTCTTAAAACTATGCATGGAGTAAAATCCTAAAAGGATTAGGTGATACTGTTCATATAGAATAGACCTATCTGTTTTTCTCTGTCGAGTTCGCCATCTTGAAATGACCGATCCTCGTCCGGTACACGACAGTGGTGATATTCAGTCATCGTTGCAATTGTCACTACAGAAGTTGTGATCGTGACCATGCTTTGACAGACCGTTACAATGTTTCTTTTTATAGATGACAATAGATATATTTGTGTAGATCCATGGTTTTTCTCCGGACTTACGAACACCGACTGTGACAAAACCGGATTTTTCACTGGCAGTGTGACGGGTGCCATGCATGGAGAAGATCATGCTTATTCTTCCAGAGCACCTCCGTTCCTGAAGGGGTAAATATTGCTAGTGCTCTATTTTTGCAGCGTTCTTGTTCATTTTTGTTTATTAAGTCTTTGAAACGCTGTCTAAATTCGTGTTGGATATGAGATGCCGTGATTTTAAATACTTGAATCTAGAATTCCCCTTTCATCATTTTTGCTTCGGTATTCGTTTGTCGATGTATTTACCTGCTATTCAAACAAAAACAACGTTTATCTAAGCGTAGGGAAATTGTTGATATTTTGGAAAAACATGTATATTGTCGAGTGTATACAGCAATTCAAGGCGATTTAAAAGAAGCTAAATCATGACGTCAAAGTAGAGCCTAAAATCGCAATGACTAACCATTTACATCTGATAATGATTTCTTATGTTTAAAACGACAAAGACTATACAAACTTTGTGTTCTACTTATTAATAAATATCGATCGAAATACAATTTCAGATGAAAATACTGTTAACCTTTTACGTAGCAAATGACTGAATACTGATTCACATGCAAAGGAATTTATCATATACATGTATGATCTGTTTTACAAGTACCAAGCGAAAGATCCCAGATGGTGTCAATTTTGGAAGAAATATTATCGTGGTTTGTAAATTTGTTTCTTTGCATTTCAGGACGTGACATCAATATGTTTATCATCAATGGATAGTTTGAGGCTTGATTGTCCGAATTCCAAAATCCATTTCCTGGCAATTACAAGCTCGAAATGTATTTGATAATAAAAAAGGAAAAAGTTTTATTGTGTTAACAAAAAAGCTTGTGGTTCATTTGACTGACAAAACCCTATTATATATCTAAAAGTTTAAATTACCGTTTGCGGAGTTCTGTTCATAAGATTCCTCATGATTACTGCTACTGCAATGCTGAACTTTAATTGTGTCCAATTGTTTACTCGAGGTATCTATTTTTTGAGCAGGCTGTACATTACGCCGTTTAAAAATCACACACTCATTTTGGCGGAGAGCAAATTTTTGTAATTTCAAAGTTAAGTTTCTATCTGGATGACAATCCCACGGAGTAAAATGATATTGCTGATAGAATATGGTAAGCGTTTGAAGACATTCAGGCACATTTTCACCAACACAGAAGTAATATTCATACAAATATCTGAAATGATATAAATTCAAATCAAAATTGGAATATATTTCAAGCAGAGTTAAATTTATCTTGAAATTGCAAAAAGTCTGACAAAAATTAGTTGCAGTTACTTTAATCTAAAAAAATACAAAATTCCCAAAACAATTTAGGGATCATCTTGTTTTAAAACGAAAGACTTTATATTACCGCACTGAAATTTTATTAACCTATATCTGAAGAAAAAAAAAGACAGGTTTGGGTACTCATAGACCGATCGATTAACCCTACTGCTAGCATTTGCTTGTACCGAGTTCCTATCGTTGTTTACGATTGTCTTTTGTTTTTGTGTTTTTTTGTGCATGGTGTCATATGTCTGTGTTTTCGGCCAATGTAGGTGTTACCATTTATCTATTTCTTTCCATGTAAGTTACATAAATCAAAGTATATAGACATTGAGTCAACGGACAACTTATGCCAAGACATCTGAAAAATGTAGAAATCACAAAAACAAAACTAAAGCAAAAACAGTGTTTACTATCCTAAAAGCAGAGGGGGAGTATACCAAACCGCGCGCGTGTCACCCTGTAGGCGTGCCAACTCATGGCAAAGTCGAAACCTATGCATAAAGACGAAACTGTCCACCCCAAAATGCGAAATCTACATTACAATCACATGTCACAATCCACCAGGAACTGCACAAGAAAAAAATGAAATGACAAAAGACAAACAAAGAAAACGATAGGATCTCGGGATAGCCAGACCTGGTACCGGTACTAGCAACAGCAAGCGGTAGGGTTAAACCGGTTTATGGGTACCCAATCTTCCCCTTTTCTCTATCCCGTTTCCCTATAGTATAATAAACATATACATTAAAACAAATGCAGGTAGACCACTTACTCGAAGACCACAATCTTGAAAAGGAAGAAATAAGACAAAATGTAATTTAGAGAGATTGGTCAAGGAGTGCTCGCCGCTAAACTGTCTGCTAGCTCAATGAGCCCAGTCTGTTGGTAAAACACTGTCGCACTACGGAATAATAATCAAATTCAAAACTTCCAAGGGTTTGGTAAAAAATCATCATGAATTTCAGTAGACATCGGCAGTATCACTGAATATATCCATGCCTTAGGAATTTCTTGGCACTTGTACGCTCGTTTCCATAACGTGACTGTAGAAAGTACACATTCATCCGCAACAATCTACTGTGAAACGTCCACTACACAGGCCATAAAGGCATCTTTATTGCTGCCAAGAAAAGGTAAGTTACAACTGGGAGTCCAAATTACCACGCCTGCCATTCAGACTACAACCCAAACGCCCATTCCAGACAATGTACAATAAAAAGTTGTGCAGTTGCATGAATTCAGCAGTCTCTTCAATCTCAATGATGCAAATATTCTTCAATGTCCTGTCACATTTTAACATACAGCATCGATGTGTTCCGAAGTGTGGGTATACTCCTAAAAGCTGTGTGCATTGTATAAGTAGAGTCACATTTTTAACACACATTACACATGTTGTAATGCGTTGCAGAACTTTCAGTGCGTCGGAAAATTTTGAACAACTTTCAAAAACATGTTGTTGATTAGTTATACACACTATTTATAACGCCAGGGATACGTTTATTGTTTGCAATATCTAGCTAGTAATTTTTTTTAATTTAAAGCACTTTAACAGCTATCAGCCCCTTGAGGAAAAATTTGAAATTTCGGTGCGAACATTGATTCAAGATTCTTTTTTAACTTTATACCGGGATAACACTGATTCAAGATTCTTTTTTAACTTTATACCGGGATAAACATTTCTTTGAACTGTCTACGTCTTTTCAATAGCAATTGCTATTTAGTTGCTACCGGACCGTACTACAATGGAAGGGGAGGTTTTGCGCGTCATGAAATAGGTTTCACCAACAATTTCTTTTGCAATGTCAGTACCAGGTAAGGATAATTGTTGTCGACAACTTTTCAAGTATTTTCCCCCCGATTGGTTATTTTGTCTCATGGACCTTGGCTCTTGACAATTCTGTTCGTGAATTTTGTTATCACCCCATGAAACATGTAAAAACGCAAATCGCTCATCATTGTTACTAATGTGTAAAGTTGCAGCCATTGATTCATTAAAGAACAAGTGAAAAATCTTTTGGAAGGGCACCGCTGCTTTATTTCAGCATCATATTGACTTTGCTTATAAGAAATAAGAACGATCGTCAAAGTGGTCTATCACGCTGTAGAGACGTTCGATATATGTTAGTCAATCGTCAAATTGACGAATCACTTGAATAATTGCTATACGCGTTTTCCGATTGCAGCAAGCAAGTTATAGATAAGTTTTCCGTGTGTAAAAGACCGTACATCTAACGTTGTGAATACGTCCAAAAAAAGAGAATTTCTGCAATTGTTTCAGCATGCGTCAAAGTTTTAAAACAAATTCTCGAACATTGGGACATGTTGACTAGAACTTTGTTGTGTAATAAGACCTATAAATTTTGATTATTTAAAAAAAATCACATTTTCTATGTAGCGGAAGTTGAAAAAGAAAGTGAGACCCGAACCGTCAGTCTAAAACGAACAATCCAAGGACAATACCAACGTCGGAAAAAACAAAGAAATAACATGAGCACGGCACAGAAAAGAAAATGAAAACATGCATATATACAAGAATGAACAACACGGACCCAATAAAAACCATGGGTGAGATCAGGTGCACCGGTAGAGTAAGTATCCCCTGCTTCTTATAAGACACCCGCCGTGTTGAACATGTCAACTCCGGTATTTAAGTCAAATCCGGTAGAGGAAAAACAAACTTTAGTGGCAAAGAGAAAGATATGTTGTCATCTGGGAACGGATATCCCATAGCGGTCCACAAGATCGTGATGTCGACTGTAAAACTTCTGTAGTGATGACCTCAAGTTATAGGCAACATACCCTTGCTTAAACAGCCTATTTGTAAGCAACCGAGCTCTATCAAGGTAGTCACTGTATCGACCACATGCCCTCTAGTAACGAGTAAACTCCATATGCCGGTCGTTTTGGAATGTTGCTACAAAGAAAAGGGAAGTAAACAACTGGAAAAGTAAAGATTGGGCTAAATTTTTTTTTTCTGCTTCAGCTTCTGTAAAACTCTTATATCAACAAAGAAAGCGGCCAACCAATTAAGAGCGGTGTACAATTAAACAAAAAAAAAATGAAATGAATATCTTAATAAATAAAAAACCTAAACAAAAGAAACAAAGGGCAATGTTACAAACTTTAATTTAAGATATTAAAATTATTACTATGATGTTCAGGCTTGTCGAAAAAATCATTATTTATGTTACTTGGGTATTTTTTTAATGTTTTGTCAACGGATTGAAGATTTGCCTCATTTTTAAATCTTTCATAGCGATATTTATTGCGTCTTTTTATGTTTATACGAAAACCTGTCATTGTGTAAAACACAAAAACAACAAGTCACATTGGATCAAAGGTTGCAGCAAAATTTATTTACCCAAAAAGCGTCCGAACGTGGCTATTTTTTCCAAAATTCTACATTTTAATGTTTTCACTGTTTTAATGACATTTTGACATACTTACATGTGAATATCAAATAACTTTTGCTAAGACGTAAAGTATGCTACGCTGAAAAATAGGTGTGTAGTATACTTGATTTTCGTATTCATTGATTATATATTTATCACATTTGGAAGTGTAATTTATCAATAGCAAGTTAGAATACAAGTAGGCAAGAATTTTGCTCCTGTACACACAGACTTGTTTTATACTCCTACGAGACGGAATTTCCTCAGGGACTCGTAAAAGCTCATAAAATTAGTAATGCTAGAGCTTTCAATACATTTGATGATTTTCTTTCCATTAATAACGCACAACGCATCCTTTGCTAAATGGATATCATCAACATATATCGCTCACAATAAATGATCAAAGAAACAAGAGAATCTGTATCAGGTCTACGTTTTTTTTAAAATACATCTCGAAAGTGGTGATGTCAGTACTAAAATTTACGACAATCCGAACTGCAATTAAAGAAGTACTGCGATGAACATATTTTTCCACTGTCTACAACCTTTCAGTTGAATTTGCTGTTGAGTTGCCGTTTGATATTACCACAATGGACGTGGAGGTTTTGGCGTACCAGTATCAAGTTACCATTGCGGTTAATAGCTTATGTGATTTGAACCTGCTTTGTCTTTTTACCCTTTGGATTTCGACTCTTGACGGTACTGTTCGGTAATTTTTTTTTATTGCGCTCATTTTTCTTTTTGCAAGATTTTCGATGTATTTAAAAGAAAATTTTCATTAACATTCAAAAATATTTTTCACAAGAAATACAGTTTATGTTTTCAACGAAACTCTTCCTGCATGATTCAAATCATCTGCAATATTAAGAAAAAGGAATATATATTGAGTGAGAGCTATACGAAACCTCGTCTAACTCAGTTGTAAGTGCCAAAAAAAATATTATGATATTTAATTTAAGATGTTAAACATTAAGACATTAAGTGGCCGTCTTGAACTTACTATGAGGTATGAACAAAGCTCATTGTTGAAGGCCTCATGGTGACTTCAAGATGAAGAACAACGATGAAAGCGTTGTTCCTTTGCTTGTTTTTACCATGTATCTGTAGAGAATTTGTCTCATGTGCATTTACTCCATATCCTTTCATTCACCATTTGAATGTCTATTCAGACAAAGCTATCATGGTCAAAACAATTAAAGTCACCTTTCTTGTGGTAGCAAATTTACATTTTGAAATATTGACAATGAAGTAAAGCGATATGCAGGAGAGGAATTAACCAAATCTTCTACATTCAAAATAAATATAGACGCTAATGTCATAACTAAGGCTTATTTTTCATCATGTTATTTGTATATTTTCTTGACACGTGTAAGAGTATATGACAGAAGTCCCTGTATAATTAACTCAACTCTACAAAGAAACACAAATCAACAAGAGACAAGAAGAACGCAACAAAACTAAATCACTATAAATGTGAACCCCTACAAAAACTGGAGGAACCGTCAGGTGGCCGGGACTGGAAAACATGATTTGCTGTATATACAATGTACATTTGTAGGCTGTATAACAAACTCTTAATTTAAGATACCTGCAAAGATTTTGATGGTTCTTATGGAAGAATTGTATCTCTGCTAGATCAAATTTTCGTATGTTGTCTGCACATAAAAGTTGTACTTCCGTGAAAGCGTGGTGAGAACAGTTCTGGCATGCAGAAACCACTGAAAAATATTATATATTATTTAAAAACACAAAGAAAAAAATGTGTTTTTTGTGAAGATACACCACCAAAGCTACTATACACCGGGAATTTTCGCTGTCTTCGCGGTAAGGATAAATAAAGTTCAAAATGAATACCAAATGAAGAGCCAAAAATCGTATATCCAGAATGCATAGCAATATAAGGATTACAGACAGAGAACGTAAATGACGAAGACGAAATAAACAGTACATAAAACCATTGCCACAAATAATAAGCACTAACAGTGTGAACCTCTATCTGGTGCATTGGAAGTATACACATGACTTGCTTCATATGTGACACCCGTCATACTGCGAGTGAAAAGTCCGATGTAATGTCAATTTTGGTCAGTGTCAGTTAGAAAATGACATTAACCAATCCGCTACCAAACAGACCTTTCAAAACACTTTATGCCTTACTGATAGTATGACGAATGTCGCTAGCGGGGCAGGACATGCTTACCCTTCCGGAGCACCTGATGTCACTCCCGGTTTTCATGGGAGTTCACACTATGAATGTCTTAGTTCTTAATGTTATTGCTGAGGTCAAGAAAGTGGCAAAACTTTCAGTTCACCGAAGTTGAGATTTACACCCAAAGCTGTCTACCTTTCATTGACTCGCCGTCGTGCAAAGACAACATTGTATACATTTGTCAGTTTTTCACGTCTGATATATCTACAATGTAGACATTTGACATCAATGAATCTAACACATTGTGTAAGCTTGATGTATCAATCTTGACTTCATTAAAATAAAAGTTTTGCCACTTCCTTGACCGCAGCAATATCTTTTTATTTCCGTTCATTGTAGCTGTCTCACGTCCCTGTTTTGTCTTTGTTTTATCTGTTACCGTTTTTGCCATGTCTTTGGACCACGATTTTCGTAGTCATCGCTTCCCTTGTTCCTTCGGTATTTTACTGCCGTTGTTCCATTAATATCTCGGAGTCTGTTGAAATATATCCATCTTCATTTGTGTACATTGTAACGATCAGTAAATTCGTGATGACGACCATAAAACTTTTTGAGTGAAAAAAAGTAACAGTGAATGAACAAAACCGTGGCTAAGTGACTTTTGAGATAGTAATTTTGGTCCGATGACGAAATCGACGTACACATTAGTGAAGGAGCTGCGAAATGTAGACTCCATAGATGGAGATGTGGGTATGCTACTACTCAAAAATGGGAAGTTTACAATTGAAAAGTCAAAATCATAACGTTTGTCATAAAGTTTGGATTTCAACTGAACCGATGTGTCGATATAAAGGTAAAGGTCTAGGTCTGATGCATGTGAATCAGTGGTCTCTTTAATTGTACAGTTCATTTGGGTAGATGAAATGGAAATAACCCTTGAATTGAGGATTGTTTAAAGATTAAAATCATGTATGTAACGGAAACTGATATTTAATGACCTGGCTAGATTTTGTTTCCTTCTTCTGAACTAACCCTTGTATGTAGAGGATTGATTGCTTAAAAACATTTGAAATTAGTAAAATGATTAAGTTAACGTATAATGCTGATGTTGGTGTATCAGTTGTTTCTTTAATGTCCAGTTCATTTGGGTAGATGAGAAGTAAATAATCCTTAAATCGAGGATTGCCTAAAGGTAAAACAGCATCTATGTAACGAAAACTGAAATTAAAGGACCAGGTTAATTTTTTTCTCTTACTTCTGAACGAGTTCTTGTATGAATCTGGCTTCATAGAAAAAAAATAAAAACAAATCTGCAAGAAGTGGAGCACAATTGGTATTCCAATTGTCTGTTGAGAGACATGTCCTCCAAATCCCTCAAATATATTATCATAAAAAATTCCAGCATGGCAATCACATCCTCTCGGTATACTTTTTGTTTGAAACACTAATATGTTTTTCTTTAAACAAAGTTATGCGTATCTTTTTTCACCTGTTTGGTGTAGAAAGGAGATCGCGGAGTACATATTTCAATTTGTCATGTAGAAGAGTGGTGCAAAGTGTTGAAAAATCAAATGTTTTAATCCTGCTGCAAAAATTAAGGTCTGTTGAAGATAAATATTCTAATAAATCCTTAGAGTTCTTGATAATCCACATCTGATGAACACCGCTTGTTGAGTATGTTTTTTTTTCACAGTAAATCTTAAGGCCATCTTTGACTGCTTTGAGTAATGAAGTTAAGAGCTTTGAAAGGGGTCTTGTAGTGCATTTGGAAGACCCAGCTTTGTACCTTTTCTTGTAAGGACATTGTTGGAGTTTTGGTATCCAATAGATTGAAGGAAGGTTATTGTTTTCGTTACGTACACTTATACCAAAGGAATACCATACAGAATGTGGAATGTGGCGCAAAATTAAAATTGTCGCGAATATTTTGATTCAATATGGTTATTTAAAAGGTCAGTCGACAACCTCGAATTGAAAACTACGCGAAATGAAATCTATTTTCAATACGGGAAAAAGACGGCGAGTAATTTCCCCATTTACAATATATGCGACATTTGTTTCGGTATTCCAATAACGATTTGGATGATTTAATTTGACATGGACTTGAAAACTGATCTATATAAAACATTTACATATCTTTCAGTTTATGATCTTCCATAATATTGTTTTTATTTTATCTGCAATGTGTAAACATAAGTTGTCGAAATGGCCATCTTCAGAAACGAATTTACAGTAACTTCGGTATTTACTTGATAATTACTACTTGTTCGATCCTCTGTTAGTGGACTGATAGTCAAGAGGGTATTGACCTTCCCAGTCTGCGTCAATAATTTGGTGCAGACCCGAAAACAGACTTTGTTTGGAACTTGCTATACCAAAATTTCAGGAAATTTGTTTAAAACTTTGGAGTATTTTCCTCTCGCAGAGCTCTGGCCTTAGCTGACTTTGAATTTCCATCTAAAATTTATAGGTTGTTTGTTTTCTATCGGCTATTATATACCTTTTGGTTTACAATCTTCAAAAAGTTTTGCTTTTATGTGCACTGACGAGAGATAATTTTTTGAACTGGCCATCTGCAGAAACTAAATTTAAAGTAACGTCTTCAACAGTGTCGCTATTTTATTTCATGATATGTTTACAGAAAATAACAGTAAAATTTTACCCCTTGATAATTCCGTGTGATATGACTTTTGTTATCAACTACTTCCGG
>MJUU01008042.1:0-26877 GCA_002080025.1 Modiolus philippinarum
AAACAAACATACAAACAAACAAAAAAAAAAACAAAAAAAACATGTTAACCGCAATAACCTTCACTTCGTACTTGACAACTGGTATGGTTTCGATTGTGCCATATGCAGGGCATATATGTTTGCGCCGATTTTTTAGTGTGAACAAATGACAAAAATACCTGTATTTGACAAGAAATTAACAAGTAAAAATCTGCACCAATGAAGAAATAATCGGCGCAAATAAAAGAAAAAATCGACGTAAATGAAATGCAAATCGGCGCAAATGCAAAATTCCGGTATGCAGATATGAAGTATCACGTAAAAATTTATGCAATGGTGCAACATTAACATTAAAGACCATTAGAGGGACACGTGCAAAACATTTTATATTCGGAAAAGGCCTGGGAATTTTTATATTTTTATTTTTTAATTTTTGTATCAAAGGAAAAAAATGATAAAATCAAGCTTATGAAATATATTAAGGTCTGACATTATTAGAGCAACATCTTCATAAATAGTAATAATGTACATTTTGCTATCCAGAAATAATAACTTTCAAATTCCGAATGATTGAAAAAATATACTGCTCCCATACAATGAAAATTCTCGAATCCTGATGAAAGGGTTCCTGCGGAATAAAACAGTTGATTCAGCCGCTCTTACAACTTGAGTACTCCCATGAAGATTACAATAAGAATATCCAGGACAACACAGGAAAATATTTGAATATTTGAAACAAAAAAAATTAAAAAAAATATGTTACACCCTCTTTTTCTTTTCTTTATCCACAAATCACGCTTATTAATAAGAAGTGTCCATAAAATACAGTGCCGTACAAAAAATCATTGCTTCGGTGTTCATTATCGATACTTTCGACGTATATTACTGTGACGTCATCTTCATTGAAAGAAAAAAATCAAGCGACGTGTGGCCGCGGAAAAAGCCAATTTTTGTCGTTATATTCCATTATATCTTTCTTATGAATTCGGTGACCCATTGTTTTTATTGTCTTATTCTAATTAATAGAAAAAACTTTACATGCTCTGAAAATATGAGGAAAAAATCAACAGCAGGATTTTCGCAATTTAATAGAAAAGATAACAAAAATGTCTAATATTTTGCGCGGGAAAGTAATTAAGCGTTAAAATAATCAACATTCTTTCTTTCAAATGTTTGTTCTTTTAAAGAATTGAAATCTGTAGACTTCCCGGAGTATAATACAGAAATCCGTTTGCAATTTTAACTATAATTACCGAAATGGCAAGGGTTTGAACTTAACCTTCTCACTTCTCCATCTTCCGAATTTAGCTACTTTTCACGGCGCCATAGCAACAAAAGTAAGTCGGTGACCTATATTTTTTCTTCTTGAAAATTGTCCCGAATACCTTAAAGAATGGTTATGCTAAGTTTCACGAAAAAATCAACAGCAGAAATGAATAATTGGTTTGGTCTTTAACTGGTTCCTTACAAAGTAATGAAATAATAGTGAAGATAGGTACTCCAATGAAAAAAAAATAAATATTCGCATTCAGTGAATATAACGGTGCAAAAAGATATGTTATCTGCTTCCATAATAAGAAATTAAACTTTTAATAAAAAAAAATTAGATTAAGGAATAATTAACATAATTTAATAAAATACAATTTGTCCACTTCCGGTATTGGTTTTCTTCTCATTCACCAATTCTACTAAGAGCTAAGGAAAACCTGGTTCCAAATTATTTGGAGTTACAGGTCTTTGTAAACTACGACGAAAACTCCAGAAAACTGCAAAAAACACGTAAAAGTGAAAATTGCCGTGCACCTACGTGCATTCATGAATCTATTTGAAACTTTGCCATTGAAAAGTATGGGTTGTAATTTAAATACAACACTTAACGTGCGTCTTCATGTACCATGTCATCATTATGTATTTGTGTAATGAAAATTATCAAACTTTGCATACAAAAGTCTTCGTTGGAGTACCTAAGTTATCTCTCTGTACCAAGTTAGTTAAAAATAGTTAAAGTGGAGATAATTTCTATTTAAATATCAAAAGAGGGTATTGATATGCTAATTTTAATTTCTCCACTTTGAACCATACAAAACTAACTTGGTACAGGGAGATATTGCTGTGGTCAAGGAAGTGGCAAAACTTTCAGTTTACCGAAATAAAGCCCCTCTTACACTACACCGTATAACACAAACGAACGCCGAACGTATAAAAATAAATTATATCCGTTCGTCTCCGTTTATAAATGTTTGTCGTCCGTTCTTTATTCGGTGAATACGGTACAAGTACGGTGATGTCCGTTTCGTACGGTGAAAAATTTTGAACATGTTCAAAACTTGGAACGGATATATACCGCACAAAATGTCTTGCCTCCGTTCATGTATGGTAGATAAAATTGGTGAAACGGACTTTTACCGAAGAGATAACGATAAACCGTTCGAATTCCGAACTTACACCGGAAACCAACCGGTCGAACATCGAATAAAACGAATTTATGAAAATAAATGTTGTGTAATGACCAAAATTAATATGTAATAAACAAAGTAAGAATCGTTAAAGTAGACCACAATTAAAAGATAATAAGCACAAAATATGAAATATAAAAAATAAATGATAATAAGAAAAGAAAAAAACAAAAAGAAAGGCCCATATTTTCTACCTTATAGCTTCAACTATGAGGCAACCGGGTGGAAAACCAAAACGATGGTCCTGCCAGAACGAGAGGAACTCGAACTACTGAAGAGTAACAGAATTTATGTGGTTGCATCATAGATAGAGGCCACTAGGCTGATAGTTTGAGTCATACTTTCTGCTCCTTTCTTTTGATTTTTAGCCGGCCATTTATTAGTTTTTACTTTGTATATGTTGTCCTTTAATGTGACCTACTTTACCCGTTCTTATTTTGCTTAAAGCGAATTTACAACGGTTGCTTATTATGTTGACATCCAATAGAAGGTTGCTTATTTAATTTAGTAATTACGAGAGTTATGCAGTGTTTGCTTATTTGTATAATTGTATTGTAACATTATTCTGACATATACACAAAACATCAAAATCAAAATTATTATTCTGACATATAACCAAAACGTCAAAATCAAAATGTCCGTTTCCTCGCCGTTTAAGAACTAAATTCTAAAAATAAAAATTATATATCTTAAGAAGCATCCGCTACTATAGAGACTGTATAACTTTTTCCAGGTCTTGTCTTTGGTATCCTCACTTGGCGGTTTCGCCTTGGGTCTATGGTGAAGAAAGGTATCTGTGTTCTTAGGTCATTCTCTTGTCTTTATATTTTGCAAAAATTAATTTAATTGTTCAAGCAATTAGTAGTGATTATTTGTGTAAAATAAGTTGTTCAGCGGGCAAAAGACACTGGTATCCTTTCTTAAAATCGATAGTTTCATATAGTACTTATTCAAATTCGTTTTTACTCGGTGCTCGCAATCTGTTTAATTCGGTACTCGTCCGGTACGTTACCGTTATAAATACGTTTTATTCGGTGCTCGTCCGGTAGGGTTCCGGTGTTAGTGCGGTGCGAGTTCGGTTTATTCGGTGCCAGGACGTACATACTGTACATACTCCGGTATTGTAATTCGTGAACGAACAAAAATATTTACCACCGTGTAAAAATGATTTTCATACGTTCCGCATACGTTTGTGTTATACGGTGTAGTGTAAGAGCGGCTTATTGTAAACATATTTTATTAATTAATTTGTCAATCATCTATACAATATGATAACACACAATACATAAATAAGGTTACAAATTAATTAAAAGGATTCGGAAACAAGACACAGGATCTTATATAAATCCGTATCCTAAGAGCGGCTTTAAGATTTACATCCCAATCTCTCTTACATTGACTCGCCGTCGTGCAAAGACAACATTGTATACATTTGTCTGATATATGTATATACATTTTGTAAGCTTGGGGTGTTAATCTTGACTTCATTACAATAAAAGTTTTGCCACTTCCTTGACCGCTGCAATAACCGACCGAGGTTTCTCATTTTGATTGCCATTTAAATTAGCAGTCGATGCCAGTGATGTTGCTGCTGGTGTTTTTTCCGGGTTTTTTATTACAAGAAGGTAAAGATGGAATAGACCATCCAATTTGTTATTTTTCAAGAAAATTTAACTTTTCCCACAATTGAAAAAGAATGTTTGTCTCTGATTTTGGACTTACAACATTTTGAATTTTATGTTGCTGCTTAGATTCAGATTATCATTGTATATACATTTTGAAAAACATAAACCAAACTTTGCACAATATGATAGAGAACAAATGACCAAAAAGATCGATAGAGAACAAATGACCAAAAAGATCTAAACGAAAAACCAAAATCATCGCAGGAAAGAGCTATGCATGACAGAGGTACTCCTGATCTTACGCAAAATTTTCTAAAATTTAGATATTGCATATTTTCAAATAAATTCGGGTGTTAGTATATCTCAACGAGCTTGTTTTTTCTATACTTGAGATCAAATTTTGCTAATTTCCAGCCATTTTTTCATCTAAATTTTCAAAGAATGCACGGGAAAATATGGAAAGGCAATTTTTCAGCTCCATAGAAATGAACCTTTTATCCATGAGAATTTTTAACATTTTTGTAAGCAGATCGTTAAAGATCTGATCTGTGGGTTAGAATGAAAAAATATATATGTCATCGGCTTTCAACTATATTTTACAGTTTCCTTATTAAACATTATTTATGAGAAAATGGAGCTAATTTGCAGCAAAGTGGACGCAATATAACGTTTCACATTTGTCAGTACATTATGAAAAAGCTTTCAAAGTACTGTTCGACACTAGCTCCGCAAATGACGTTCGTGCCTCTCTTTCTTTTGTCGTCGACGTGGAGCTGGGAGTAAGACGTCAGTGCTGTTTCGAAGCTTGGGCCCGAAAATATATCCTACCCCGTATTCGACTCTTTATGTCCCTTAAACTGGTCCGCCGTTCCACAATGCTACGCTCGTTAGGAACGGGTGACGGCCACTATTAAGTCGTCTTTCATTGGTCGAAAGTGTTGTTTGTTTTCATTTTTCCTGGAAAATATTCACATCACGACCGTTGTTGATTAGTCTTTAGCAACGTCTCGTAAAATCACGGGGTAAGAATCTTGACCTCGGGATTTTTAGCCGTCACCTGTTGTTAGTGTAACACAACAGGAGCCCAGTTTATATGTCCCTTTACCAAATTAGTTATAAACGGGCAGGGGGAGATAATTCAAATAGGATATCGGGAGATAATTATTGAGTCTTTACATTTAGAATTTTGTAAATATATATTGAAAGTTAAAAAATGTTCTCCAAATTGTATTGTTTATGGAGAACTTGGTAGAATTCCTATGTCAGTATGTATAAAAGCCAGAATGGTTGGTTTTTGGCAACGAATATTAAATGGTAAAAAAGAGAAAATTTCTCGCACTTTTATGATATATTATATAGGCTTGATGCAGGTGATGTGTATCATTCTAAATGGTTGTCATGTATAAGAAATAATTTGCTTGAATGTGGTTATTATCAATGTTGGAATGATCAAACTGTACTGGCTAATATTAATCTGTCAAAAATTGTAAAACAGTTTTTTCATAATAAATTTGTTGAAGAGTGGAAAACGCAAATATTTAATTCACCTAAGTGTATTAATTATAGAATTTATAAATCTGAATTTGGGTTTGAGAAATATCTCTCTGTTCTTCCACCAGATTTATTATATAGTCTTATCAAGTTTAGATGTGGTAGTTATAAATTGCCAATTGAGGCTGGTAGATTTTTTAGTATAGATAGATCTGAACGAATTTGTGATTTATGTAAAAAGGAAGAAATAGGTGATGAGTTTCACTATTTGTTTAACTGTATTTTTTTCTGTTCTGAAAGATATAAATTTATACCAGTTCATATATATAATAACAGAAACATTGTTAGTTTTTCTGAGATAATGAATAGTCAAGATAAATATGTACTTATTGGATTGGCAAAATTTTGTAAAATTGTTATATCTCTATTTAATAACTAGTAATTTGCATTATCTACTTCCATCTGCATATACTAATTCTTATATGTATATATGTTTGTTCCATATTTTACATGTGTAATGTTGTACTATTATACCTCATGTGGGGCCTTTAATGAAATAAAAAGTTTCAAAGTTTTTAGTATCGATATATCAATTAACCCTTTCCTGTTTTCATATTGAAATTATTTTTTTTCCCTTTGACAACATGTAAGTTGCTTGATCAACGAATGTTTCTCATTGGCGAGAGCATTAATTAAATAAAAATGAATAAAAAATCCATCGACATTGGATAATTAAACTTTTCCGCTTTCGACCTTTTTACAGTAATTTTCAAAACATAAATCTCAGCATGTAGTTTTTTATTTGATATTGGGTTTGGTTTATTATGAATTATTGTACAACTAATTGACCGTCGTGAATATCAATAAAAATGTCACTAGTGCCGAACAACGCAGAAGGATTAAACGAGTTAAGGAACTTTGTTCCGCAACGAATTTAATCCACTGCGTTCATCGACACGAGTGACATTTTTAATGATATTTATGATGGTCGATTAGTTATGCTCTTTATTAAATAGATTTTTACTCAAAAAAACGAGATTTTAGATGCGGATTATTTTTTTTTCATTTCAATGCGCCAGTTGATTACTTGACAACCACATTGAAGAGATATTGTGACGTCGCTTCATTAAGACGTCATCCGGTGACTAGAAATCTTTTATTTTCACCGGTGACAATATGACATTTATTTAATTGAGAAAAATCGATAAATCACCGCTATCTATAATTTCGGTGACAATGTCTGATTTGAATTATCACTCTTAGTATGTATGAGAAAATTCTAAATATCACCAAATTTTTAGATATTTGCAGAACTTTCGAAAACAAAAAAGATTTTGACAAAATTCACAGCTGGCACATATTTATTATGAGTCAATAATTAGAAAATTATAAGGGGCTTCCAATTCGATATATTCAATTTAAGGTAGATAGAGAGTAACATTTCCACCAGTGAGATTTGTTTTAAATCGACACAATTGAAGATCCCATTCTACCATAGAAGAAGCTGCAATAAAAGGTTTTTTTCTAATATTGAGATCTAAGTTTGATTACTTTTAGCATTTTCCGTAATATATATAGAATGGGGAAAAGGCAAAATAAGGAAATCACGTGGAAATGCAATTTTAGCTGAAGAGAAATAAACCTTTTCATGCTAATACGTTAATTTCATCCCTCAAGAAATTCTACGACCGTCATCATAACATCATTGAAAAATTTGACGTGTCAGTATCCCAATTGAAAGTGGACATTTTCAGCTAGATTCACGTCTTCCCGGATTTGACTACCGACTTTGACATTTTCCCGGATTGAATCACTCAAAGTTTGGCGGGTGCTTTTAACAGAGCAGGACATGCTTACCCTTCCGGAGCACCTGATATCACTCACAGTTTCACTGGAGTTCACACTGTGAGTGCCTTTGTTTTGAATGTTGTAATTCCCGTTTCTGTGCTTTGTATCTGTCTAACGTCATTGTTTTTTGTGTCTAACGTCATTGTTTTCTGGGTTCTCGTTTTGGCCGTGTCTTTGGACTTCGATTTTTGTATATTTCACTCCTTTGTTCCTTCGGTATTCTACTACTGTTGTTTGTTATCAATAAGTTAAATTGTTATAATATATTTTGTTTAAATAATCTGAAATGTATGGTAATACGGAAAAATGTACGGAGATAATTAGCAAAGTTTCCGGAATTAAGGTGTCTCCGTCATTTTTGTCCAATATTTGTTACATTTACACATATAGAAAGTTTACAAAATAATGATATGTTCGTATCCCTAGCTTTAACAATAATTCATAAAATTAGAACTACAACACATGGGCTTTAAATTTGTTGCTAGATTTATTACGCAAATGAAATAATTTGATAAAAGAATTTTATATAGATATGACCAGGGAAACGTTTAAGAATTTATCTCGCTTATTTCATCGTTGACCCTTAATTTTGATTTTTTTTTATAATTTTTTTTATATGTAAACGGTGTAATACTTTCAAAAACATGCAAAATATGAAAAAAAAATCTATAAAAAATTTTTGAAGTTATGCCCCATTTCCCTATCATTTCTTAAACAAATCCTTCAATTTTCAATTTCAGTTTGTGCGCTTGAATCAACGGAAAACCCAGATTTTTATTTTATATTATGAAAAATTGAACAATTATGATTCAACATAGAAATTTTCACAAAGTTCTACAATGGGAAATTAATATCCTACAGACCAGTAAAAGCAAGCTTATTTGCAGCAAAATGAACGATATTCACAGTCTCAATGCATCAGTCAATTATGAGGAGCTTTCTAATGGCTGTTTTGGCCCGAAAATCAGAACCACTTCAATATCCAATTCTCAATTTTTTTCATATTTGTGATTGAATGCCAGGTGAAACAGACTATCTCGCGGCAAAAATATGAACCCGTATCCCCTGTGAAGCCCGAATAACTAGAAGTCCTATAATTTTTCAATTAAAAGCGTTTAAAAATTGTGATTTTCCTACCACGGGGATACGGTCTCGTATCCCCTGCCAAGGTAACCAATCAAATTGCAGGATTTACCTGGATATTTCACTTCAGCAGAATATTAGATTTTGATCATCAGTTAATTGAATTCGCAATTTATAACAAATGTAGAAATCTGCAGTGTAGAAATATCGGCCAAACCGCGTTTCTATACGAATGCATGTTGAAATCAATATTATAAGATGTTTGATTGATTTATTATTATTTCTACATTTTTTATATATCTAAATAAAAAAAAATGTGTTGCAATTGGGCGGATTTGTATTTCAACTGGGCAGAAAAAGTTTTTCAATTGGGCAGAAAAAAATTTGCAACTGGGCGGATTTTACTTTTTTCAAGTAGGCGGATTTCCTGTGATTTACTAGTCTTTATGCACTTAGCAAGCAAAACTGTAGTCATATCTTTGCGGAGTTTCATGTGTTTTTTCTTTCAGTCCTCAAATAGACATCAAATCAAATGTAATCACTCCATTTTTAAGAAGACTATAATGAGAACGATATCTTACTGCTATGTCTTTCAACATACAGACTAAGAAATGAACATTGACTTTCAATTAAATAACGTTTAAAAGTAAATCATTGTGAGATACTGTATATTTACATGTCTATTCGGGAATGAAGTCTGTATCCAACAACTTTAATTTTTGCGTTGGTAATCGTTTACCGATGTACTCTTTTCGCGTCATGTCCCCAAATTTACTTTACATCAATTCCGCCCAATTGCAAAACTAAAAAACGCCCAATTGAAAATATTCGCAATTTAAAAATCCGCCCAATTGAAATGCGTCCTAATGTACTTCTAATATATATAATGAAATGATTAAATACAATGATAAATTTTGGGACTACGATACGCTCAGCCTTAAAATATTACATGATGTTTCGCTAGATGTTTCCTGTTAGAAAGCCAAAGTCAAGCCCTCCCTAAACTCGATTTTTGGAACAAACACAAGGAATAAATTAATACTTGAAGTGCAAACTAAAAGTAGTTTGGATTTCTACAAAAAATGCTATGTCAAAATTGGTAGACAGTCTTATTTATACGATAATGATTTTCAATCGTCCAGATTAAAGCTTCTTGCAAGAACCAAAACTATTCCACTAAAGAAATATTTGCACAGAATGAACATGTCACCAAATGATGTGTGCGACTTGTGCAATGCAGGTTTTGCCGAGGATCTCGAGCACGTCCTTTTTGACTGTCCAATCTACAACGAAATTCGTCTTAACTTCTCCTGTCTATTAAATACCAAACACGATGACGGCCTAGGTTTTAATTTTTCAGAATTGTTGCCTGCTGCCAAAGTCCAGTTTTTAATCGGGGACATTGGCTATCTGTTTAATAGTGATGCCGGATATTTTTATGACTCTGTAGGAAAACAATTTTTAAAAGAATGTTTTGATCTTAAACACAACTTAATGAACTGATGATTTTAATTTATTCGAATTTTTTATCAAGTTTTAACTTTGTTATATTTTATGCCGATATGTATTGATTTGTGTTCTTGTAATAATATTTTAACAAATGTATATTCTGTGGACATTGTGTGCATAATTTTAACTATGTTGTAAATATGATATTAGACGCGCCACTACTTCTACCCTGGTAGTTGGCGCCCCCGTTGTAAATGGGTAGTTCTAAATAAAATATATAAAATATATAATACGAAAGCCAACTGAAAATGGTCAACTAATTTTCCTTACAAAGATTTGGTAAAAGGTAGATAATCAAAATTTACATTGAAAATATGGTAACAATCATTACGAGTTAACATAATTCAATTTTTAATTTGTAATGAATGTCAAATGTCCAATTCTGATTTTATCTGAAATGAAAACTCTACAAGCAATAGTTCTACAATTTGAGTTAAAATTTAATCAGAAAAGTCTTATATTTTCAAGTTCAATGTACAGTGACCCTTTTCTGCTTTAAACATTAGTAAAATGAATATTATATACGTCCAGGGAACAATATTTCAGCTACATGTATACCAGGACGAGAACAATTTTAATCAAATAAAAAAAACATATATAATATAATCGAATTTTTGATTGTCACTGGAAAGTGGAAGAAATGGGTAGGGGCAGGAAATTTTGCTATACGACCCCTAAGTGAGTCTGCTCGAGTCTCTACGACCCCTAAGTGAGTCTGCTCGAGTCTCTACGACCCCTAAGTGAGTCTGCTCTTTTGTCGAGAGGTATAGAAGTGATCTTTGAATTAAATGGAGTGTGGCGTTTCTCCACATAGTTTTTCTATAATGGTTCAGTGCATGGGTTTCCGTATTATGAACCGAGCATTTGTCCGGACAGTACCTGTGTGTATTGTCTTCAAGTTTTATGCACTTCATTGTAAGGATACTCGTCTTGATAAGTTGGACTTTTTTCTAGTTTGATTTTTACTGTGAGTCTTTTTGTGTATTTATTTTTTAGCCATTCACCACACATAGGGGGAGGGTTTGGATCCAAGAAAACGAGTTTAACCCCACCGCAATTTTTGCGCCTGTCCCAAGTCAGGAATATGTTGGTGATTGGCTTGTCCGTGTCTTCTTATAAAATTTTAGTTTCTTGATATTTGGGTTATTAGATGTGGTTTGTTTCCATTGATTTATCCACTTTTTTTACCCTTTTGGGGCTATTTAGGGCTTGCTATATGGTGTAAGGTTCCTCACTGTGTTGAAGACCGTACGGTGACCCCTAGATGCTTTGTTTTGGGTCAATTTAACCTGGATATGGGATGTCGTCTCCTTGACATTTACCCCATTTCCTTTCTTACACCGCACAGGGTATTTCCTTATCCACCACCCAGTGATGCGACTGGCAGTCCTGTAGAGAGAACCTCTGAAAACCGGACACTACCCTTTAATATCTCTCTTACGTTGCCCGGGGGCACAAGTGTTTCACAAGAAAAATATATAAATAAATAAAGAAAAAAAAACTGACTTGTTTTTTAATTGTAAATTAAACTAAATGTACATTTTTTTTTCAGGCAGGGAAATAAGCATTTCATAAACCGAAAAGAAGGAGAAACTCAATACCTTAATATACAGTTTTATTATTTTAGGGTCAGTGAAATCTTTCTTCTGTTAATTGATGGGTCATATATAAAGAATGAAGTAGTGGAAATGTTTGTGTAAGAAATGTTCAAAGGCAATGTAAAACTAACCACGTTTTGTAAAACGGAACATATCACAGAGTAAATTGAATACAAAGTCTCTAAAGGATACATAAAACACTGAATAAGTAGTTTTTCCATATTGATTTTAATTCCAGTTCGGGCACTTTGCAAATAACAAGGACTATAACCAAATCATTAAAGTGCATGTGCATGAATTGTAAAAGAGTTTTATGTGGCATGTTTAATCGAAAAATGACCATGATACAAAGGAGACAGATGCGAGTACGGGTCAACAATAGTGCAGCAATTAATGTTTCCTGTTTGTTTTGTTTGACCAGTATTCTAATCATCTTTAAAATAAAGAAAGGTTTATAATGACGATGCACATCTGTCGCGTGACCATTGTCCTCGAAATACAACTGCAATGTCCATTGCTGATTAAAGGCCGCTGTGTCAAACATAAATAATGACCTGGAGGAATTTATATTTGCCACGCGTCCCCGTCAAATTCCTGCTGACAGTTTGGTATTAATGATTTTCTTTATTAAAATATTTTTTTACCTGAATACACCCTATTAAATGTCGACAGAAATACATATTTCTTTTTGACATGCTTTTAATACTGGTAATTTTCTTCAAAAAAATGTGAATGCGGACAAATTGAAATTTGAAATGGTGTTCTGAACATCTGTTTAAATTATTTCATGGATCCCTAGTTTAAGATATCATATTCTTAGAAGCATATGTTGATGCAAACGTACTAGGTTTATAATAAAATCAAAAGAAAATATATTTTTAACATATAAAAAGAATCTAAATTATTGACATTCCGGATCCAGCATCTAAACCATATTTTCGATTAACGACAGAGACAATTTTTTTGGCGCTTAAATGTATGATGACCCCCAAATTTTATTTAACATTTAAAAAAAAATAAAACAATTCTGTTTCAACATAAAAAAAAATTCTCAATATCATATTATCTTAGTAACTTTCTTATTAAGTTTGGAAATTATTGCTTCTTCTTGTGAAAAGAAACGTATAACCAAGAATATTTGGGACCCAACACTTTGCAGCACATCCTCACAGCTCACTGCAGGTCGTCTATAGAAGTCTGACAAAAATAAGATAAGATTAGACAGGTTCTGATCATTTGTTATTCTCTCTTAAGAATTAGCCAACTATTTAAGAAATAATTCACGAGTGCGTGAATATATGGCGATTTTACCACGGGTTGGTCCTTTATGGCAAATGTTTTACACAAAATGCTAAGGGTAAATTATAGCCATAAAGGGCCAACCCCGTGGAAAAATCAATACGTTTTTGAGACATAAACTTTACTTTGTTGATAAAATCACTATAAACAAACTACAGGCACGACAATAGAAAATGAGTTGCGACATGACTCACTCGAAATAATCCTGTCATTCTTTTTCGGTCCAAGCCAGAAATTTTGCTTCATATATGTCATTCTGTCCCTTCTGTCTTGATATTTTTTTTCGCCAAATTTCTGATCCTGGATTTTTTTTCTCGAATTCCTTCTTTCTTGCCCCCCCCCCCAAAAAATCAAATGGTTGCTCCCTTACTGTTCAAAGGATGTCCACTGTTTAAACGCTTCTCGTACAGTTTTGTCTTTAGAAGTCAAGATTTATAAATATATATGTAGAAGTCCAAATATAAGGCTGATAATGGTGCATTAGTGGTTTCTTCAAATTCAAATTTATTTGGGTATATAAGATGTAGGTAATCCTTAAAATTAATCACTGTTCAACGAAAAAAACATCATCATTACAACCGAAACTGAAACTAAAGAATTTGTCTTTTTTTCTTCATACGAATAAAGGAATAATCTCTGATAAACGCTGAGCACAGTTAGTCCAATTGGTATGGGAACTTGTCCTCTAAATTCGACAAACACATTTTCAATGAAAAAAAAAAATTCTAGTAGTGCGACGACCTTTTTTGTTGTAGGAAACATTTATAACTATTTTCCTTTATTTCAAATTTATTTTATAAATCTTTTATTTTACGAAAATGTCTCTCAGGCATGACTATTTATTTACTTATTTTTTTTTATGTCTGTGGATCAATGTATATATTACGTACTACAAAGGGTTGTTATACTGCAAGGAATCTTTTGGTACTCTTTATGTAATCAAATACATTTTTGAAGACACACTCATTTTGTTCATTTGTTAATACTTTATTTCCTGACGTTACAAGCTTTAGATCAATAGAGCATTCAGCGGGTAGCCAATTCAAACTATTGAAAAGAATGTTACGTTGTTCATTATATTTTGGACAACAGAAGAAGAAATGATAGGAGTCTTCCTGCCTGTATCCACATCTACATGAAGGGTCTGGTATTAAATTGACCCTACAAAGATCATAATTCAAAAAACTAGCTGAGCATCTGAACTGAGTTAGCAAGATATTTAATTTTCGGGGTCCGTAAGAATAATACTTTGGAATAACTCTTATTAAGTTCTGTTTTAAACTTCTGTAAGGAACCTGACTGACGGATACTAAGATTCAAGCTATTCCATTGTCTTATACTTGATGGAAAGAATAAATCGTTAGTAATTGTAAGCCTGCAAAACGGCAAAATAATATCTTCACCGTTTCTTAGTGGATACACAGTTGTGCTTTGTACATTAGGAGGCAACAAGCTACTTAGATACGGAGGAACATTTCCATTTTTTATATTGTAAAACATTTGAATTCTACGTTTTTTACGACGTTCCTGTAATGGTTCCCATCCTAATTCATCATATATACGATTTATATTCGTAAACATAGGAAGACCTGTTACGATTCTCGCAGCTTCCAGCTGCAACTTTTCAAGTTTATTTGCACTTCCAATTCCACACCCATCCCAGACTTCACTAGCATATTCAAACAAGGGACGTATAAAAACTAAGTATAATTTCTCTAAATTTGACCTGCTTAGTTTATATTTTAGTTTTCTCAAAAAGTTAACATGCCTGGATACCCTGGATACAATATTATCTATATGGACTGTCCATTTAGCATCACTATTGAAAGTGACGCCTAGGTGTTTATGAGACTCGGTTACTTTAATATTTTTCCCATCGAAAGAAAAGTTTAAGTTTGGTTTTTCTAAATTTGAAAAGAGCATAATTTCCGTTTTCTCAGGATTAAAAGACATAAGCCAGCGCCTAGACCATTCGTCAAGCTCATTCAAGTCGTGATTAATCACAGATTCAATTTGTGATCCGTCAGGACTTGAAGAGTTGAAGGATGTATCATCGGCAAACAATCTCGTCAACGAAATGAGGGTATCAGCAATATCATTTATATATAATATAAAGAGAAGGGGACCCAATACCGACCCCTGGGGGACTCCTGCTAACACTGTACTCAATGAAGATGACGATTCTCTTAATACTTCCCGCTGTTGTCTCTTAAAAAAGTAGCTGTGAAACCAGGCAAGTAATCCTCCGTCTATTCCAAATGATCTCAGTTTGTGTATTAAGCCTCGATGCCAAACCTTGTCGAACGCTTTAGAGAAATCACAAAAAACGAAACATGTCATCTCTTTTTGTTCTAGGGAGTTTAAAATGCAATTGTAAATTTCTATTAATTGGTGGACAGTAGAGTTTTTTGGTAGGAAACCGGACTGATATTGATATATCAGTTTTTCTTTTTGTAAATGATTATAAACATATTTATAAATTACCCGTTCCATTATTTTTCCAACACAACTTATCAAAGAAATCGGTCGATAGTTAGACGGCAAAGAATTATCTCCCTTTTTGAAGACTGGAATGACATTAGCAATCTTCCAGTCATCAGGAAATTTACCTGTTTGAAGAGATTTATTACAAATTATTTTTAGGGGAACAGCAATTTTTTCAGGACATATTTTCAACATTTTATGGCTTATCTTGTCTGGCCCTGAAGCTTTATTTGGATCCAACACTTGGATAACATCCACAATATTTTGAATAGATACGACTATATGACTTAATTTAACTTCAGTCTTTGATGAAATGTTAGGCAATTGTATATTCTCCTCATCTAGTTTTGAGATTAAGCAAAAATATCTATTTAGTAAATCACATTTTTCATCATCTTCATACACTATACTTATATCAACATCAGTTTCAAGAATATTTTGAAGTGGGGGAACAGTGTATGAATCTTTCTTTGATTTAATGAGCATTTTTATGATTTTCCAATATGCCTTGGGGTTGGCAGTATTTTCCAAAATCATGTCACCAATGTTTCTTTCAAAGTTTTCATTTGCTATTTTCTTTAAATTATTTACTTTATTCCTCTGCTGTTTGTACCTCACTACATCCACCTGTCGTTTGGATTTAAGTGCTTTTTTTCTAAATCTGTCTCGTTTTCTTATTTCCTTTCGTATTTCGGAAGTAAACCATGCTTTATCATTATGTCTTATAGTAACTAGTTTAGATGGGATGCACTCCTTTGCAGCAAGAAGAAATGTTTCAGTAAATATTTTGCACATATCATTTACATCCTCCTGACCAGAGAGGAGTGCATACCAGTCGATAGAACCGATATTTTGTGAAAATTTTTCAAATTCAGTTTTATTATATAACCATACCTCTCGTTGAAAAGATTTAGTAATTGGCTTTGGACATTTTATAAACGCTAGTGCCGCATCATGATCGCTGATTTCTTTAAAAAAAAATTACTGTTCTCTTTCTTTTCATTTAAAATCTTTTTTTTTCTTAAAATCTTTCATTTCTTCACCATTCCTATTGATTGTGATAAGATATTATCTATAACATAATATTGTATAATAAGCATGCATTATTATTGTAAAAATTGTATAAAAGGAGAGGACTTCATAAGTTTGTTTAACTTGTGTCCAATCCTTTTTGTATATTATACAAATAAAATAAGTTTAAACTAAACTATTTATCAAAGTTTCAAAATCATACCTCTATATACTTTTGATGTTTGAATTATTTAATTGAAGGTAAAAATTTTGATTTAAGCCATTTGCTTAGTAAAGGTATTTCACATTGGGTCAATTATTATTACATCATTCCAATTCTACAACAGTGGGGGGATTAAAAAATTTGTTAAGCTAGAAATGTTGACTGGTGTACAAGAAAATTAAACTTCGATAGTTTGTCACGCTTAAGGTTGTCACAAGACATAATCTTTAATATGGTGATAGATATTAATTTCGGGGACTTAATTTTTTTCCCATACAGTGTGAAGTGTTTTCAGGTCTCTCTCTTACCCTGTGCAACGAAATTCGATGATCGGGTCGATGATGCACCATTTGTTTGTTTGTATGTTATTTCCTGACTCGCATATATGGACACTGCTAATACTATTGTCTTAGATGTTCTAATTTGTCAAATTTGAATTTTCGGCCACTAAAACAGCGGAGGGCAAATACTCCGCGGTTCATTGATGAGAATGTCCAATTTTTTTTCATATAACATAAACTTTTGCCTGCGTTCTTAGTGTAAACTCCGGTGGGGTCAATATCTGGATACCCAGTGCGACTTTTACTTGGGTAAGGCCAAGGGAAAATAATTGTTGGTTCTGTCCAATACATTTATGATTCAAAACAGTCCGAAACCAAATTAAAACCTTATCTCCAACTCTGCACCTCACCTTGTTAAATATTATGAAAACTGATTTTTTTTATTTTAGAGTCCAAAGACCACGCCTCTGTACATGACCATATCTCCGGTAAACATATAATTTTTTTTTTAAAAGCTAAAAAAAAAAAAATAAAAACGCTCTTATACAAACAAAAAAAAAATATCATGTATACCTCACTCTTTCACAACATGGAATCCATGATCGTTGAACAGGAAATTGTAAAATTATTAAAAGCAATACAATCCAGATTGCAGTTAATTTAAATTCTATGAATGGCTATTTCTATAATTTACACGTATGTCCCTTCAGCATAGATAAAAATGAAATATTTGGAAGGCATAAAGCAAAACACAACATGAATAAGCTAATAAAGAACAGATGAAAAAGGTGTAAAGATGACACATAACTTAGCTGTTAATGAGATAGCTACTACTTTGTTGTAGTTTAAAAACGTATAATCGCAGTTCAAAGATCTTAACTCTCAAGAACGCAACCTACTAATAATTACGGGATTTCTCTATATTACATATATCAAAATAAAGGAAAAGTGCAAGTTTTGGTGTTTTGTAAGGCAAAAATCGTGCTGAGTTTGTAAAATGTATCAATGAAATATCCATAAATAGTATACAGAGAAGGATGTCGATCCCATGCTGAAAACACATTTCTTGAATTTGAATAATGTCAATGATGATGGTATTGACGTTCCAGTGTGACAGAAATCAGATCAATCGTGATCACACAAAAGGAGGTGTTAGATATTTTGCAAATATTAAAGTTAGGTAAGGCATCAGGTTTAGATTATATAAGTCACCATATGCTTAAATATACAGCACGAACCGTGTGTAAACCTTTATGCACTCTTTTTAACTTATCTCTATCAACAACCGGTTTCCAGAAAAATGGAAGACGACAATAGTTATACCGTTATTTAAGTCGGGTAAAAATAATCTTCCGTCGAACTATCGACCGGTGGCTCTATTAAGTACGATTGGTAAAGTATTTGGTAGGATAGTTTTTAAACATGTTTTCAATCACCTATTGTCCAATAACCTGTTGTATAAATATCAGTCAGGATTCACTCCAGGTCATTCCACAGTTCATCAGTTAATTGAAATTTTTCATAATATTTGTACAGCTTTAGAGGAGAAGAAATCACTCGGTATTGTCTTTTGCGATATTTCTAAAGCATTTGACCGTGTATGGTTGAAAGCTTTAATTATAAAACTGAAATCATATGGAGTAACTGGCCAGTTACTTGACTGGTTCAAAAGTTATTTGTCAGATAGAAAACAGTGTGTTATGGTTGATAATTCATTTTCATCTTTTAAAAGTATAACAGCAGGTGTTCCACAAGGTTCTGTTTTGGGTCCTCTTTTATTTTTAACTTATGTTAATGACATAGCTGATAACCTTGATTCCTTGACCAGATTATTTGCAGATGACACGTCTCTATCTAATAGTTCAACATCAAAACAGCTCTTAGAAGAGAAAATTAACATTGATTTAGCTAAAATTAATATATGGTCTCAGAAATGGCTGATTAAGTTCAGCCCTAACAAAACTAAGTTTTTATTTATTTCTAATACTGCGAACTGTGAAAATTTGGAATTATTTTTTCAAGATACAATTCTTGAAGCTTGTAAAGAACATAGACATATTGGTGTTATCTTAAGTGATAACTGTAAGTGGGTATGTCATATTGAAAATATATGTCAAAGTGTATGTCGTAAACTGTCTTGACTACGAAAGGTAAAGTTTTTGTTAAAAAGAGAACATCTAAGTAAAATTTACTTGACATATATACGACCTGTTTTGGAATATGGTTGCGAGCTTTGGAATGGCTGTGGAGTGGAACTTACCGAAAAATTAGAAAAATTACAATTGGAGGCAGCTCCGATTGTCACTGGTTTACCATCATATGCTAGTAGGGAATCTTTATATCATGAAACTGGGTGGGAAAAATTATTAGACAGGCGGAATAAAAGATGCTTATGTCTAATGTATGATACAGTAAACAGCCAGTGTCCTTCATACTTGTGTGACCTTTTATCGCCTAAAGTTTCGGAAATATCTAATTATCCTCTACGTAATGGTGAAAATTATGTTGTTCCTAGTTGTAGAATATCATTAACAAAATCTTCCTTTTTTCCATCTTCATTACAAGCATGGAATAATTTGAGTCTTGATGACAGAAATTGTCAAAGTAAGAAGAGTTTTAAAACCAGTTTAAACAAAATTCCTACGAATTCTTCTGTTCCTCTTTGGTATTTTCATGGAACAAGTAGAATGAATATTTTACATACTAAAATCCGTTATAATAATAGTGCATTGAATTATGATCTTTATCGGTTTAACTTAAGAGACAATCCTAGCTGTGCGTGTGGATTTCCATGTGAAAACTCATTCCACTTTTTCATGGAATGTCCTAATCATAATAATATTCGGCGCGATCTTTTCTAAGTCCTGGGTATATATGGAGATATTTCTTTAAATTGTATTTTGTTTGGAAATAATAATTATCCTGTAGAACAGAATGTTGACATTTTTCTTGCAGTTCATGAATTTATAAAACATAGTAAACGCCTTGATTAGTGGTTGCAGTGTGTGTGTATGTATGTGTGTGTGCGCTTGTGCGTGTGTTTGTAAGTGTTACTTAAATTATATTTTTTTAGAATATATTAAGAATTATTATTTACATGTTCATTTGCTGTCATTACTTTATTATATTGTATATTGCAGGGAGAGTGCTTTATATAATGTTGTGATAACTTGTGCCCATCCCATTGCTGCAAATATTTGAGCAATAAAATATGTTTAATTAAAAAAATGAATTTGGAGGGATCAGGCACTGGTATCACCAAACAATTTGATCAAAATCATGACGAAACAAGAACATGAAGTGAAATAACTGAACAACAACAGATCTAAAAAGGAGCACAAGTGAACGCTCAAGAAGCATTCAGATCCATATGCACACATCATGACAGGGTTTTGGCAGAATAAACCTTGCAAAGTCATTTTTACCGATTCATTCTTTTAGCGACTTCAAGAACATCAATAAAAGCGTTTATTCGTTGCTTTGTTTTATCACGTATTTGTAGACTTTGTCTTATATGCATTTACTCCATATCCCTTTATTGTGTATCCTGATGGCAATACAAAGCAAAGAAAAAGATGAAAAACCAACTAAAGTAACATAGATGATGTCATTTTCTTCATAACTTATGTAAATGAACTTTTAATAGATTAGACAACTGATTTAATAATCCATAACCAAAATGGGACTTGAATTAATAACTGATACAATAAAGTCATTTGTGTTATCTCTACATATAGACATGTATCTAACATCTCAATTTCTATAGAAAATGACATACTAACTACCTCTCAACCCGTTTACCCTCAAAGCACAGAAATACACTTAAAGCACAGATATACACTTAAAAATTTATAAATGAGGCGTTCGCAAACTTCCAAAAGTAGTTTAGATCTACAGGAATATATCCCATTAAGTTAAAAAAAAGATGTGTTTTTGTGAAGCATTTATTAATGCTTCCCATCCCAGCAGCCAATAGGAAACCTTATTATATTATATAATAAGCAGATCACACACACGCTTTTAAAACTTGGAGTATTATCAAAGGGTAATTGATGTGAGTAAATGAGTTTAGAAATGAATATTTTGTAATAGTGGAACTTGTTAGTTTTGAAAGACTTGATTCAGATAAAAACTCGTACCAATGCACATTTGAAACACATAACATTTAAAAGATGTAATTTATTCTAAGTTTAAAAAAGTAACTAATATGCAAAAATCTTGGGACACCAGAAAAATATTTTTGTAAAAGGTCTTGTCACAAGAAATATAAATGTTCACATATAAAATATCATTTTTTTTCTTCTTTTTACAGAAATCAGTGCATTGTATTATAGATGACGGGGAATTCTCAGAAATGCAAACAATACTGAATTGTTATCCATGGATGCAAATTTTACAGGCCAGCCATAAAATGTTCGCCCCCAAAATTAGCAATTTGCACCCAAATATTTGTAATGATAATGCATTAATGGCTGAATACTTGTTATCTGCATTCCAATACTTGCAATATGTGCCCAACACTTGCTATTTGCGCCTCAATACTTGTAATCTGTTTATCCGATACTTGCAAACTTTGCCTTTCTGATTGTAATCTGCACTCGGGCACATGCTGCAAAGATGGAAGCGCATGCAATAAGCAAAATGTGCCGTTCGCATCTAACCTACCTCATAAAATTTGCCTTAGGTTATCGACTTTGCTTACCCATATTTACCGGTATATTTACAACCATGAAAATTAAGCTTTGTTTCCATTTAATTTTGTACTCTGATGTTAAACCCAGGCGAGCTATACCGGCTCAAGCGAGCCGCTAGATAATAATTCGCCGTAGCAATATAGTAAATCCCGCGGCGAGATACTAGTAATCTTTTTTTGTAACTCGCCGTGGCGAGATAATTTTTTTATGCATGCCCCTAATACGATTTTGAAATGAAAGTCATTTTACTTTCCAATTACTTGACCGATTAATATGTGAAGATTTTTACATCCAGTGACCAGTATTTCAGCACTTTCCAGATGAGAACAAGTAAATCAATTTTAATAAAACGTTAAAGAAAGAAACCAGAGGCTCACATATGCGCCTGAATCACTCACTTGGTGACTACTGATCATGTAAAAATGGATAACAGGAAACACCTACAATGGCTGAAAATTATAATTACATGCAACAATCTGCTATGGAACTTCACATGAAAAACACGAATAAGACAAAAGACAAACGTAGACAACGATAGGAACTCGGGACAGCCGGACTTGGTACTGGCACCAGCAAAAGCCAGCGGTAGGGTTAAACCGGTTTATGGGTACATAAACATTCCCTTTATGTATAATAAACATACGAATAAAACCCAATACAGATAGACTACTAACTCCATGACCACAATCTTGAAAGGAAAGAAAAAAAAACCAATACGTAATTTAAAAAGATGGGTAAAGGGGTGCTCTCCGCTAAACTGCCGGCTAGCTCAAGGAGCCTAGTCTGCTGGTAGAACACTGCACTATGAAAGAAAAATCAAAACTTCCCGAAAGGTTTGGTCAAGAATAATCATAAATTTCAGTAGACATCGACAGTATCAGTGAGAGGCCAGTGTGTGTGCAAAATTTTCAGGTTATTAGGTCTCAAATCTAATTTAACGGATGCAAGCAGAATATTTTGTCGATATCCCCTATTATGTAAAGAATGTAAGTTACGTCCCAGCTTTTCTGGACTTTTAATCAATTTCTGGCATTTTTTAAAAACATTTCCGTAAAAACGAGGATTAGAAATGCCCTTAGTAATAAGCTGTTTACGAGTAACGCCATATTTAGACATCAAATGCTCATATCTATTATAAAAGTTCTGAAATGTATTCAACAACTTATGAAATCTGTAACCCTGTTGTAAAAGTTTGGTTGTAATGGGAAGATTACATTCATTAAAATCGTCAAGAGTAGAACAAACTCGTGCGAACCGTACCAGTTGAGAAATATACACCCCGTAGGATGGAGCTAGAGGGATGTCGCCGTCAAGAAAAGGGAAATTAGCGATAGTGAAATCAAAATCATTCCGTTTATCATATATTTTACCGGAGTCAATAATGATAGTAAGATCCAGACAAGAGCAGTATTAAGATTTATTGTTAGCTTTATTTAATCTTAGATATCGTCAATATACCTTCTGTTATCATTGAAAATAGAAATAAGTTTATTACTGTTTGGTATTGTCCCATTTTGAAGTTTTTTCATGAAGTCTTGTTCGTAACAGAAAAGAAAAAGATCTGCAATTAGAGGTGCACAATTTGTACCCATGGGAATACCTATGACCATGTATGATTTCTCACAGAATTTAATGATTAATATGAGGTGACAGTCAATTGGTAGTAAAGTCAGTCAGTCATCTGGTAGATTACTCCCATCTTAAAATTCTTAGTTAATATCATTTTGCTGAATAAAACGGCCTGAGCGTCATGTATGATGCTTGAAGAGGTAACAATGTAGAATATAACATTTGCCAATAGGTAAAGAGCTCAATGTTAAACTCTATCCCCGGAAGCAACCTTTTTGGATTTCTGATTGGTACCGATATACAAGATTTCGTGGATGACCATCAAGTTACCATTCAGAGTTAAATCGTTATGAAAATATGAAATTATTTTCAAGAAATAGCATTTTACAACATTTCAAATAGGATCAAATGTAAAAAATATGATCTGCAGTTGCAATCATGAGAACCTATGAGAGGTACTAAATTAATACATTTTGATTAATAACCATCATGTTACCACGCCTAGTTAACATCAACTTTACGTATGAAACAGTTTTCAAGAACTAACAATTCACAACACTTCCTATCGGGTTTTGTGTTAATCTATGTTGACGTGTGGTGGCCATTTTGGATTTTTGATTGGTACAGATATGCAGAATTTGGCAGATGACTACCATGCCAAGTTAATATCAGCCTGATATATGAAAGGATTTTCAAGAATTAGCAATTAATAACATTTTCCATAGTGTCCAATATAAAAATGCAGTGGTGCAGTGGTGACCATCATGGATTTATGATGGGTACTAAAATCCTTCATTTGTTTAATGACCGTCATGTTGCTATTCCTAGTAAATATCAACTTGATAAATGAAACGGTTTAACGAATTTACCGTTTACAACATTTTCATGTAGATGGCCATTATGTTACCATTCCTAGTTAATATCAACTTGGATTAGAAATTTATAACATTTTCCTATAAGGTCCTATGTTAAACTAAGATCTGCAGTGGTGGTAATCTTGGATTAATGATCGGAACTAAAATCCTTCATTTGTTTCATGACCATAATGTAACCATTCCTAGTTAATATCAATCCGTTCCTAGTCGGAATGTTTTGTGTTAGGTTGTGTGTTCTCGATACTGTCGTACGTTTTACGAATTTTCGATTCTTAACTTTCCCTCTAATTGCTTCGGACTTTGTTGTCACTTTTTTTTATTGGTGTATGAAACAGTTTTCAAGAAGTAACAATTCACACCACTTTCCAATACATTCCTATGTTGAACAATGTTCTCCAGTGGCGGCCATCTTGGGTGAGATGCAAACCAGTTCAACATATGTAGAAAATGTACTGTTTGATAAGCTGAACACTTTTGCTATTCAAACCTCAACTCTATCTATTTGAAATATATGGCAAAATTGGAATTTACATTTACCTCCACATGTGCAAGCTGGTACATCTTAGTATACTGGGCATTTTTACAATTTAAAGATGAATTCTATCTGTTAAAATCTTTCTTGTAAAAAAAAATTCAAAATAAAAAAAAAAATACCCGGAAAATTAATCAAATGCCAAGATGAAACATTTTGGTACAATCGAAATTAACGGATATAAATGTGTAAAATAAAAAGCCCTGTCATACACCATTTTAGATAACACCAAAGTCATTGTACTTTTGGATTGGCCATTTCCAAAACTTAAGTCTCTTTGGTGGAGATAAATTCAAAACTTTGGAAGACCATAAATCGAAATATGTATAAAATCTGAGAAAGAACAAATAGCTAACAGGATCTGAATTTAATGTTGATTGATGATCCAGCATCCATGGATTTAGAAAAAAAATATGGTGTTCCTACAATCACCGTCATCCCGTTGTCCGATAAAACGACTAACAGTACACAATCACAACATATAAACTAACATTGAATCAATTGAAAGAAAACTAGGCATTATAAAGGAGATGAAGGAGGAGCAAACAACTGGTCGGAACATTTGGAAATTGAAAAAAAAATAAAATGCCAAAATTTGAAAATCTGTTCTCTCAAGAACATCATAAATGGTATACGAGTCTAAGGTAGGAACCGCATCAGAATTGAACTTCACGTAAAAAAAACGACCATTGAAGTTTCTGTATGCAAAAATGCGAAACTAATGTCTGCCCAAAACCCCAAAAAAACTTTTACAATCTCTTTAAGTAATTTATACTGAACTTGCACAATCAACTTGCATAAACATCTCCTATAAAATAAAGAAGTTATAAACTTTTGAGCTTCTTGTTTCTTAAGAAATGTAGACGCTAATTTTAACCATTGACAAACTCCAGTTGTGATTTTTTTTGCGATAACATGAAACAATTTGATGATAACATAAAATATATGTTTTGCTTGCAAATATGTGAAATCATTCGAGTTGTACCCCTCTGGTCAAAAGGACTGAAATATATTTATTCTCTGAATGAATCTTTATTTTGTATCGAGGAAGTTTTAAAGCAACTGATGTTTTTCGCGGAATTTACTGCAGTTTAATTTTATATTGATTTGTGTTACATTTTAAAGATTTTTTCAACGATATTTTTTAGTACCTGATGTCACTCACGGTTTCTATTCGAGTGTTAGGAATTTTATTTTATATTCATTCTTTATATTAAAAAAAATTTAAGAAACTTTTTAGTACCCAAGAATTTTATTTTTATAGGCATTTATATATTTTTATCAATGAACTTTTTTTTAGTATTGGAGTTCACACTGTTAGTGCTTAAAAACTTTATTTTATATGTTACATGTATATTTTTAAAGAATTTTTATATTGTATCAAGGAACTTTTTAGTACTTGATATCACAGTTTTTATTCACACTGTAAATGCTTTATTTTTGATGTTGAGTTTGTAATTTTTTTTTGTTAATGTCTCATGTCTTCGGTTTTCTGTGTTCTCGTTTCGCCATGTCTCTGGACTATAATTTTTGTAATAGACGTGTGTTTTATTCCTTCTGTATTTTACCGAAATTGTTCGATAATAATCCACACACCAGGACAAAAGTTAGGCATTAAATATATCTTCAGACGAGGTGAAAGTCTACACCCTAAAATAATACGACTGCAATTTTGTGCATTGTATGAAAATAAGGTTTGAGAAAGAAAATGAAAAAGTTTGTCGGAAAGGTAAAAGCTACCAAAGATCTATTCAGATAATAAATAGTGCTTTAAACAATTGAATATGACAAACCACTTCAAAATACGATAAGAAAAATTTTCCTCTTCACCACGGCAAAAACACCAAGACTAGCCCATTTGTTCCCTGATTCTGAACAGATGCACCACTAAGCCCCTATCCAAACTCCTTATCACTTTACTGACTGCAGTTAGAGATGGTCTAAAAAGCTACTGCGAAAAAGCCTATTTCACGAGTGGCGTGAATCAGATGTGGATTCTTAAAAATTCCAAAGATCTCCTTGAACAGCTCTCCTCAAACAGTCTCGCATACTGCAATAGCATTCAAACTTTTGATTTTTCTACCCTTTATACAACTCTTCCCCATAATAAACTTAAAACAGTAATTTCCGATCTGATACATCAATGTTTCTGTACCAAAAACGGAGAACGCAGGTAATCCTATCTGATAATAGCAAAGATAAAACATATTTTGTAAAGAACAACACTGAGTCAAACAAGAAATACAGTGAAAATGACGTGATTAAGATGCTTGAATTTTTGATCGACAACATTTTTGTTGAATGTGGAGACCGTGTTTTT
>MJUU01008042.1:28240-70410 GCA_002080025.1 Modiolus philippinarum
ATTCTATGGCCGTCACCACGACATCATAGATAGATATGAAATGTCAGTGTCACAAATAAAAACTGACATTTTCAGCTAGATTCGCGTCTTCCCGGATTTGACATTACCGGTTTTGAATTTACCCTGGATTGACCAACTGACAGTGTGACGGGTGTTGTGCACAGAGCAGGACATGCTTACCCTTCCCTTCCGGAGAACCTAATGTCACTCCTGTTTATTGAGAGTTCACACTGTTAGTGCTTTAGTTTTTAGTTTTTTTTGTTGTATATGTAATGTTCGTGTGTTTTGTTGGCATGTGGTGTCTTTGGTCTTCCATCTTTTGGTGTTCTTGCTTTTGCCTTGTCTCTGGACTTTGATTTGTGTAATCTTGTGCTTTGTTCCTTCGGTATTCTACTGCCGTTGTTCGGAAATGATGTAAACTCGCATATCATAAAAAAACGGAAGAATTCTTTACATATGTAAATTTATTGAAGTATTTTTCTACAACAGACATCAAACTACCAATATCTTGGCTTACATCAGTTTTGGTCATTTTTTTGTATTATGGTATCTGTCTCTCGTAACTTATAATTAAAGCCAATAAAGAGATCTTTGGAAAACATCTAAAATCGTAATCAATCTGAAGTCCTATCTTTTCTTGTAGATCCTTTTGTATTATCAAAATCTTTTATCTGTCATCAATTTTGATCATATAAATAACCCTGTATATTTTAGATAATGCCCAATTGAAGTAAAGGTATAAACAAAAAAAAAAACACTGGCAATATAAATAATTTGATAAATAAAATTTCATAAAATCAAAAACGAAAAATTATGGTAATCTCGATGTACAATATTTTGCAATTAACAATATTTTGTAATATTCATATATTTTCACCGCAACTTTTACTTCTGATGCTGTCCTAATGAACAAAGTGTCCTGTTTTTTTTTCAAGAATAACAACTTGTAATTAATTCTTTCTTTCATCAAAAATTTAACACGTTGGCGCCTGATTCTGTTCTACTTAAACGACCAAATAAAGTTTGGATAGAAATTTTATCATTCCTTCACGCAAATATATTATTGAAAGTAAACTAAAATAGTTCTATAATCAATGCAGTATTGCAAAATAAACAAAATAAAAGTAAACAACGTTTCAAAACCAAAAACATTGTCGATAAACAGTAAAACAAAACATAACAAGGAAAACTGTAGACGAATAACATATACAATTTCCCTGAGAAGTAAAACAAATGATGCACATCAGCAAAACCAACTTTAGCCTATATTGTAATGTAGTAAGTAACCAAAATGGCATAAATACTGGTATATTACATAAAAATTTGAAAAACCGGCTATAGTGCATGATTTCGCCGCAGCATGGTGACGATGCTTACAATGAAAAGTTGATAATGTACAAATTTTATACTTATAAACATGGACAGAAGTAAACAAAAATTAAAGGCTATTTTTGCTTATGAATATGTGATTATTTCTCTAATCAATGAAATCCATAAAAATGGACAAATGGTAAGCTATTCCACATCAGTTTACAACATAACGGAAGTCAGAAATACATTGAAAAATGTACTTATCCTTTTAAAAAGTATTACTTAATTTTGTGCAATTCAGTCCCTTTAAGCTCGAAACTGACTGTGCTATTCATTTTCATTTCGAAAAAGTGAAAAACAAAATGCATAAAGATCGGACTTAGGATAATGTATAAAATTAATATCTTAATTTTTTTTACAAAATACTTTTGCCAGATAATTAATATTAATATCAATATATATTATCCTGATAAAATATATAAATATCAATGCAATATGTTAATAAATACTTAAATCTCGCAAACAGATTTGTAATAACTGAAGGTAATTTCTTTACACAACGGCTGTATCATACAATGATTTTACGATTTCTAAAAAAGCTCTATTGCCGATGTAAAAAAAATGCAAATAAAAAACAAAATACAGGGATAACAGACTGTGTACAGTTGACTAAAAGGACTTAATTTAATTACTTTGCATTTTGATTATTTTCATGCAATCTAACAACAATTTTCAGATCTACCATTAATATCCATGCAATTTTGTAAAACATGTTAAGGTTGACAATTTCAATGAAACAATTTACAACTTAATAACTCAATAATTAATACAACTTGTAATGAACTAACAGTCGGTCTATGAAGACTTACTCATTCGATTAATTTTAGTATAACGACTTGTAGGCCATGATAAATATACGTTTTTGTATGAATAGATAACGACTTCTTTGACAAATAATACTGTAATACCATTTAGTATTTATTTGGTTTTGATTGTTATGCATTTGATCAAAGCTCCTCGGTTTGCTAAAAATAAAAAAGTTCACCTCCTTAAGTTTAACATGCTTAACAATAAAAAATAGAGTTATGCTTATAAATTATCAAAAATTGTATAAAAATGAATTAATATGTATATATCAAACCTTGACTAAAATTAATATCAGGTAAAGTATATAAATATCATTGTTTTCACCACTTACCACAAAAAAACAGCAAGGTATCATACGATTCGAATATAATTTTTTGAAAACAAAATTCTTGCATCAGCTGTCAAAAGAAATAACAAAATAAACTTCAATAAGTCGCAGCATCTTATTTTGTTTTTTTATCAGCTGCAAAAGCAGAGTTTACCTGATGAAAATTTAAGTCTTTAACACTAAACTTTATATGATCTGACATTCTGTCATGATTGTAACACAAATATATCACATATGAATTTTTATTTTGTTTTTATACTTGTCATAACCCCCTATGACCAGTATGTAAGCACCAAAGATATTGTGTGATATTTTTCAGCAACCCCCTTTTAATATATAAATATAATAAAAATGATACAGTCACCCTTCTTTGTATTAATTTTTTGACTCCGTTTTTTTTTATTTTATTTTTTCCATCTTAATACCCCTGCAAGCTGCCTTTAAATAAACAATACTGTAATCCACTACTCTTTGTTGTAACTCCTCAAATTGTTCGCACTCAGAATTAATGTTTTGCTACATAACATTGTCCTCATCAAACTTTTAAACGTATAATGAGGTATCCACTGTATTTAAACCTAGTATTATAGTTTTGTCCAGCTATAAATCAATAATTGTTTTACTTGCTTCTGTTATGAATGTAGAACATTAATTCTATTATGTGCGACCATGCCGCCTATATATGTTATTGATATTTTTAGGCCTCCTTTATGATACTTATGTGTTCAGATCGCCAATAAAAAATGATGTGATCAGATCGCCTGTAAGAGAATGATTTTTCTATAAGCACGCATGCTTACTCTTCACCATTCTTTGTACAACAAAAGATTTAAGTACAATATCTAACAAGAAAATACCAACATAAGTTACAACATACCAAACAAGGAATTCACAAACTATGTGTCACTGTTCATATAAATAGATTTAAAGAAAAATACAAACCAATACGAACTCAAAAACAAAATGTAATAGCACTAAGCGATTCAAGTAAATGAATAAAAAATAAAATAGATTTACATTGCTAAAATTTCAAAACGCAAAAATCAAGTGTACAATATCTTGACTGGTATCATATTTCAACAAACATCATGCTAAGTACACATAAAATCTATTTATACATATCATAAAAACTAATATTGTCTTATATATACAAAGCAACCGATTTTCTACTTTACAATTAACTAATATCTAACATTACTATTTTGAGGTAGTTCGGTTGTCATTAGTTACAAAACACAAAACATAAAATACAATACATTCACAATTTTCTTCGGTAATTTGGATTATTTTTGATTTTTCGCGCGAAATATTTGTTCAGCACCCTTTTAATGTTTTAATAACCCGTTTCAACAATAATACATTGCAACAAAAGATTAAATAACAAATTAGGAGATTCAAAATGGAATCAAGGACTTAATCCATTTCCGGTTCCGTTCCCAGTGCTACTTCTTGGAATTGACATTGAAGGGTCTCTTATTGGACAATCTGCTATCAGATGTTCTGTTGACTTGCAGTTATGACAGCGTTTTGGTAAAGGTCCGTGTGGACATTTTGAGGCGATATGATTCCCAAAATCTCCACAATTGTAGCACCTGTATAAAGACAAAGAATTATTTTACATATATACATTTGTACTCAACAAAAAAAGTTAAAGGCCATGATTTTTAATTTCTATTACAAATGTATTGAGGTTTAGAACACAATTTAATTTGACCAAATTATACAAAAGCCAACCAGTCTTTGGACCTCGTATCTGCTGTTTTCGAGAATGTCAAGTTAGACACTTCAAAAAGTCTATGGTAGTCAACCCTCCATTTTTTATTAACATATTTGATTTTATGGTCTTCCAAACGTTTACATTTTATCTGCACTGAAGAGACATAAGTTGTCGAAATGCGCATCTGCAGAATTTAAATTTACAGTAACTTCGGTATTTAGTTGTCTGTTCATGCATCGTCGGAAAGCAAAAATTTCTGAAATTTGCATTTTTACCCCAAAAATGTATCTGCCTTCAAAAAAATTAATTTCATGCCAGGAACCGGTATCATGAAGCCTTTTCTTTCACAATTTCTGTGTCTTGATGATAAAAACGACGCTGTTAAGTCAAAATGTTAATTCTAAGCACCGTACTCTTCCAAAATTTGAAAATGACCGAAACAAAAGTGGAAATTCTTGTATGGTAAAAATTTGGTACCCATATGTGAATGCCCATTTCTTTGCACCTTTTCAGCAATTTTTAGAGAATCAAAGTCTGTAGACAGTTAAAAAATACCGGTAACACAACGCAATAAAAATGTCAAAATCATGATTTTTTGCAAAACACGCGATTTTCGGATTCTCAAAAATGAGAATTTTTGAAAAGTTGAAAATTTCAGAAAATGCTCATAATGGCAAGTGTAAACACTGTGTAAAATTTCGTGTTGATCAGATCAAAGGTTATGCCCATGCTTCAACACGAAAATAAAGATACACGAATTTAAATGAATATGGTCCTCAACTTTTTTGTTGAGTATATTTGTAAAACATATTGCATACATCAACATTATAGTATACATATGGTATATTAGTCTGGTCATGTGATAATGAATCTATCACACCAGAATATGATACTAGTATTTCAGGATTTTGTGACGTTCAGAATTTCACCCGTATAATAAAGGGCTACGCCGAGCACAGCATCATACGACAGCAGCATGTCGACCACTGAAACATAGTCAACTGATTTAAGTAAATGTAGATGCAGTAATAAGAAGGACATTATGAGGACTTTTACACAATTATTAGCTGGTCATAAACTAGGGGAAACAAAAATAAGCCCTCTTGATCACTTATAGATATAATATGGTATGTGCTACATAAAAAATGTAGGTTGTAAACTGAATTTTTACATCAAGAGAAATAATGAGAAAAAAGAATCCCAATGTAATTCGAATTCATAGTTTATGAATTCGAATTCATAGTAGCAAGAGCTACGCCCATTCCGTTGGTTTTTCGAAGACCAGCGATTTTAGCTTAAAAAATAATCCCAAGACAATTGCAATATCGGAACTTCAAAGACATTACAGAAAAGGAAAAAGGAAACATGTATAGAAGAACAACACGGACCCATATAAAAACCAAGGGTGACATCAGGTGCACCGATAGAGTGCTACACCATATCAGTCATATAGTACCGAGATCTTACAAGAAGAGGAATCCAGAAAAAAAATCCCATCGATTTTTCGCCTTCTCGATTTCGCGTTTTCGCTCTGTGGAAAGTGAAAGGAGAAAAGGCGATAACGCGAAATGGCCGCATCTGGCCACCATAGATTTTCAATGAAAAAAAAGTAAATGCAATTTTGGTCCTGTTTAGCTTCTCATAGCTCAGAGGAAACAAATTATCAAAATCAGATGGGTACGCGTATGTCAAATTTTCTTTTGTATATGTATAAAAAATTGTGATTCGCCCCCACTTGGACCCTATTTGTCTCATGAACTATATAAGCAAAGTGAAATCCGTCGACTCACTGCTAATTGGAAATTTTCAGAAGCAAACTGAAAGAAACTTCATCACAACATTCCACACTTAAATGTATAAAGCACCCAATTTAACCCTAGTGGTCCGTTTTCCTGAAACTGGTGGGGCCAGGAAACCGGAATTTAAACCCCCAGTTTACACAAGGCACAGAAATAAAAAAAAACACACCATTCAAGAACCACGGTTATGCTGTCCACAGAATATATATATATTTTTTTCTAGAAAACATGAACCACAAAATTAATATCATTAATATCAATGCAATAACAGTGGAAGATGCAGAATAACAATGCGTAATCTTACGATTTTGTCCCATGTACATTTACTCCATGTCCCTTTATTTATTCATTGCTATGTATTACCTCTTCGTCATTACCCCTGCTAGTGAACTGTTAAACCCCGAAGAATTTCAATTAACAAGTAATCAATACTTCGTAGCTAGCCATAAAATCAATTTTATTTTGAAACTTATAATATCTAAAATTTCGAGAGGTTTGCTGAAATAAAAGGACCTTTATGCTTAGCTGATTTTAGATTTTCATTTCGATGCTGCTTGTTTTATTTTCTATCAGTTTTAAGACATTTCTCGGTTTATGGTTTTCCGAATGTTTGATTTGATCTACACTGAAGAGGCATTACTTGTCGAAATGGCCATCTACAGAAACTTAATATACAGCCACTTCGATATTTTGTTATTTAAATATATAGAAAAAAATATTTCAAATCCCTTTTTGATTTCGATCATTGGTATTTGTTAGTTGAGATTATTAGGAGTGGCATATTCTTATGAACTAATCACTATACTATAAATAAGAAATGAAAGAAGAGGATATTTTCCGCTTTATCGTTACGTAATAACTGCTTCTACAATTATGACCATTTATGACTCTGACTCGACCTATTTTATCACAAAAATATTACTTGCCTTATTTTCTTAAATTTCTTTCTGGAAAGGGGACGCCGAGAACTGCCTTTACATTCTGATCCCCCTGGACCTGCAACAAATGTAGCTTCTACACCCATATCTGATGGCTTGCTTTCAAATTCACACTCCTCCCCATCATCCAAACTTCTAAATCCAGCTTTGTGTATTACACTCTGAAAAAGATCAATCACGGTTAGAACAAAATAAATAACATTGCGATCATAAAGTTTTAATTTTCTGGTATTAAAAAAAAACCATAAAAAGTGATTAATATTTTTATTCATACATTTCAAACTGAAAAATAAAAATAATAAAAAAGATGTTTTAATACGTGCAGGTACATCACAACCCGTATTAACATATTTTTAATATATTTATACTTTCCCTATATTTCTCATTAGTTTTCATGGCCACATATATAGATTATTTACAATCTACACCTTAGCCGTATTAAATATTCTCATATTTGTGTCATTTGCGATCGATTTCAGTGGACGAAGAAATTCTGTAGTTTATTATTTCTTCGTGTGTTAGACAAATATAATCAATACACATAGACAGAACTAAATTCTTGAAGTCAGATTCTCTCCTTAAGTATTGGATGACCAGTCCGACATTTTTCAATGTAATATATTTGTGATTCGCCGGAGCTAATAGGATTCACAGTACAAGAAAAACATGGCGCTAATTATTTATGCACGAAAATATATAATAATATACAATAAAACAACGGCAATAGAATACCAAAGTCCAGAGACAAGGCAAAATCAAGAACACCAGAAGACGGAAGACCAAAGACACTACATGCCCACAAAACACAGAACCACTACATATACAACACAAAAAACTAAAGCACTAATAGTGTGAACTCTCAAAAACAGAGTGACATCAGGTGCTCCGGAAGGGTAAAATTATTCTAATTGTCTTTTCAATATTCATTTTTCTGATCTAAAAACAATTATCGTATATGTATGAAAATGAATATTTTATTGGGAAAATTTTAGAAGTCTCCTTGAATAAAACCTTTTTGAAAAAGATGATAGCATTTAAACTTTTTTCTTTACAAAATCTAATGCATTGCATGTTTTTTTCTGGACAAGGTCAACTCCCATGCCAAGTGTCAAATTAACAATGAAGGGATATGGAGTAAATCCAAATGAGACAAAGTCTCTACAAATACAAGTTAATAATAAGCAATGGAACAACGCTTTTATTGTTGTTCTTCATCTTGAAGTCACCATGAGGCCTTCAAAAATGAGCTTTACTCATACCTCATAGCAAGTTCAAGACGGCCTCTAGCACCGGTTTAAGCGGAATTCATTGCTGATTGTCGAGCAACGCTACATCCATGCCTTTTTACCTAATGATCCATGGATGCGGGATCGTCAACAAACATAAACTTAAGTGGCGAAGTGTTCTTACAATCGCTGTCATCCATTGCCCGACAAAAAGACGACAGAAGACGATCACAACATTTAAACAACCACAGGGCACTCATCAAGCCAATTGTAAGAAAACTTGGCATAATAAATTTATGAGATGTGGGCACAATAAACAGTTGGTCAGAATAACAATTTTAGATTACAAAAAATAAAAAGGCCAAAATATGAAAGTGTGATTCTCTCAAGAACAAGTACACCATAAGGGACCGACCATTTAACCTGAAGGGGGGGGGGGGGTATGGTTTTTTTTCTGGACAGAAAATTTTTTTCACGCAAAGCCGAGCGAAAAAAATTATTCATTTTTTGCACGTGTCTAAACAAAATATTTTTTTCAAAATTAACAGTATTTTTTTGGGCAGAAAGCCTCCATCAGAAATTTTTTTTTCATCATTATGGCAGCCAAAATATTTTTTTCACATAAAATCAGATCCAAAATATTTTTTAGAAAAAACCATAACCCCCCTTCAAGTTAAATGGTCGGTCCCTAACTGAAATGTATATAGAGTATATTATTCCCACAAAAATGACTTGATCATACAGATGTGGTTCAGTTTCCATTCAGATATTCTGGAAAAAATATGCGACAGAAGGTGGAATAGCAAACCACACTGGGTATATATAGATATGAAATAATCAAAAAGAACATTAATTGTAGGCCGAACATAAATGTATCAAATGCAAAAAAGGGAAATGGATTTGCAGAGGGATTCTTCGGTTTGAGTGTAACATGCCATCCCAATAGACATTCCTACACTGATACAGCGAGCAAAAAAAAATACATCTTCAAGGGACCATACTATATTGTTCTATCAAGAGGTACGATTTACTCTGCTAGGGATAGGGATTTAAATTTAAATTTTTCGTTATTCCTTATTCATTGTGTTATTCGGCATGTAACGTTTTTGTATTACATAACTGAACCTTCTCACGGATTTCTTTATTACCTGATTATTAATTGACTTTTTTTTGTGATTCACCAACCAAGTAGTAAATATTTCGGTGCTGGCTCCAAATCGTTTTTGTTTGGTTTGGAAAATGCAATACCTAAATATATTTTTTTCCTTAATCCAAGTGGTACCTCCCTCGTAAAAAGCTCTGTCCTTAGCTTGGTTTTGGCTTCCATTAAGATCCTTTTGGCTATTTGCTCTCTGTTAGGTTTTATCGGTCTTTCGATTTCTATATCAAATGTTTTGATTTAATCTGCACTGAAGAAACCTAAGATGTCCACCATTGACAAAAAAAAAAACAAAACAAAAACAAAAAACAAACAAACAAAAAAAAAAAAAAAAAAAAAAAAAAAAAACAAAAAACAAACAAACAAAAAAAAAAAAAGAAAAACAACAAAAAGATCGGTTAGTCGAGAAGGACAAAGGTATGAAAACTTTTTTATCACAGCGCGCAGACTGTATTTTGTCACTTAAAAATTCAAAATAATGTTTCTGACTTCTTTAAATTAGAAAGAGGTGTGAAACAAGGAGACAGTTTGAGTTCTGTTCTTTTTAACTGTTTCATCAATGATTTGCATCAAATATTTGATGAGACATGTAATCCCCTTCAACTTGATAAATCTACAATAGCTAGTTTAACATTTGCAGATGACCTTGTTATACTATCTAGAACACATGAAGGTTTGCAAAATTCCCTAAATAAACTTGAAACATATTGTTATGACTGGCAACTTGCAGTTAATATTAATAAGTCAAAAGTAATGACTTTTCAAAATAAATACATGTCCACCCCTCCTTTGTTTTATAACAAATGTCAACTAAATGAGACTAAAGAATATAATTATCTCGGTAATATTATTTCTTATAATGGCACTTTCAAAAGAGCCATACAAGAATTAACAAAAAGGGGACTCAAGGTCATATTTTCCTTAAAAAGTCGCTTACAAAACTTTCAATCATTACCAGTAAATTTATCATGTAAGTTATTTGACACTTTAGTCAGACCTGTAATGTTATATAATAGTGAAGTTTGGTTCATGGAAGAATATTTCTCCATATATAAATCCTTAAAAAGATCAAAAAAGCATAGATCTGTTTGTGACATTTTATCTTTAGAAGACAAATTCATTTTATGAAAGAGTACATAGTAGATTTTGTAAATCAACTTTGGGCTTGAAAAAAACAGCATGCAATATAGCAGCAAAATCAGAGCTTGGGAGATTTTCTTTATCTACGTTTATAAAATCTCAGGCTTTATTATACTTCTGTAGACTTAATTGCAATTCTATAAATCCACTTTTGCAAGAAGCATATACTATTAATAAATCGCTACACAACGATGGGATTTATTCTTGGTACACATTTACTTCAAGTTTATTTGAAGAATTTGACCTCAATATTACAGAATTTGAGAATTTAAACCAACCTTTTAATAATATTAAATGTCGTTTAAAAAATAAAATCAAACAAATTGTGAATGACTTTTATTGTAAAAAAACACTAAACAAATTGGCATCTTTTTTCAGAAAATTCTAAGTTGTTTATTTATGGCAAAATTAAGTCGGAAATTAAACTAGAACAATATTTATTAGAAATATCAAATTTTAAAACTACACAGCTTTTAACTAAATTTCGGGTTAGTGACCATAATTTAGAAATAGAAATCGGAAGATACCAAAGAGATAACAGAATTTGTAAACACTGCAGTTCAAATGAAATTGATGATGAAATACATTTTGTGCTAAATTGTACCAAGAATGAATCTGCTAGAAATGACTTATATTCATCAATAAATATTATGAATCCAGATTTTATTCAAGATCAGCCACTCAATGAACTAATACAAATTTTAAATCCAAATTTTCAACTTTTGTCAGCAGTAGCAGACTTTCTAAAGCAAAGTACAGACTTGCGAAAGTAAAGTCCACGTTGGCCAAAGTTACTCAATATATATCTGTATTTACATGTTATTTGTTGTTGTACAAACATATGTTTGTATGTCTTGTATGTTTTGTCATTGTATTTGATTGGCCCCTATGGGCGTAAATTTGCAAATAAAGTTATTATTAACTTAAAATCTAGTGAAGTTTGTTGCAATATAAGGAGACGTGTTGGATATATCTTTATTCAACGAAGATTCTCCCTACCTCTACTAGGGCAGGACTTGATTGGTGACTATAATCAGTTAATGTTCATTAGCCTAACGTGGCATTAAATGAATACAAGAGTTTTTTTTTCATTCCTAGACCGACTTGTATTGTAATACTTAAATAACGCAAAACATAAACATAAAACATGTAATTATTGTATGATACAAATGTATGGGTCATAAAAACCCTTACATATTCATGGAATGTACAGAATCTAGGTAAAACAAAACATAATATGTGTAAAATATGTGATGACATTGTAATTGTAGGAATAATGCATTTTTATTGGACATTGTTAATTATCAACGGTTACAAATTCATAAAAAAAATGTATATACATGTAGAATTGTAGAGCTTTGCAATACTTTTTATAACCTTCCCCTTTTAGCTGACTTAAGGGTAAGTGTGAGCTATTGCCTTTCACATTTTCATTACTCCTCTGAAACAACTACATGTATATCAACCAAGGTTTTCAGGAATGCTGCACCGCAGGTCCTTATCAAAGATGGCTCATTTCGTTCCAATAAAAAAAAACATCATTTTTAACATTTCCTCTGAAACCACTGAAGCAAATTAAACCGAATTTTACTGGAATGCAGTCCTTTACAAGGATTGCTCATTCCGTTTAAATCCGATAAAAACGTATTTTACATTGAATCCTATGGGAAAATCACAGAAGCAAAGTCAAGCAATCTTTACTGTTCAATTATAAATATGGATACCCGCACAGAACATAGTTTTAACTTTGCACATTTGAAAAATCACATTTTCATCTTCTCTGGAACCACTGAAGCAAACTAAACAAAATTTCACATGAATGATGTACGGGAAGTCCTTTACAAAGATTACTCAATTTGTTTTGATTGGACTGAACATAGTTTTTACATTGGACCCTATGGTAAAATCACATTTTCATCTTCTCTGAAATCACTGAAAAAAATCAACAAAACTTTACGAAATTAATGTATAAGAGGTCGTTCACAAAGATTGCTCATTTCGTTCCGATCTGGTGAAAAACATGAGTGTCAACCCCGGGGTGTCAACTCTGAACGTAGTTTAACATAAGACCCTGTGGAAAAATAATGATTTTTGTAATTTGCTCTGAAACAATGAAAGCAGATTTAACTATAGAATGTATTATAATGATGGATGGAAGGTCTTTTACTAAGATTGATCAATTCAATTCGATCTCACAAAAACATGGCTGCCATGCAGTGTAGAACATAGATTAACATTAGACCCAATGGAAAAACATCATTTTTGGTCATCAGCATATGTTTGTCAGGTGAGCAATACAGGCCCAGTCTTTGAGCATATAGTTCCTCATCTCGAAATTTTGGATAACATCACATAATGTAATTGTATACTTCCGTTACAAAAAATATCCTGCAAAATGGATTGCATGAAGATTTTCTATATTTTGTTTACTATTTTCTTTTATAAGTGTCTTATTTTATCTTTTTTTGGCTCTTTTAGATCGCAATATTTTTATGATAAATGGCTATGCAGAGTGACGTATTACACGACCACAACACGCTGAATCTACAAGTAGGTGGTTTATATTTACCACTTTAGACTTTATGCATAAGACCAATATTATAAATACATGTATATAAAAAAGAAATAAAAATAAGCTAGATGATTAGAGAATAACATAATATCGAAGTTGCTGTTAAGTAGGATTCTGCATATGCGCATTTGGACAACCTATGTCTCTACAGTGGAGATAAAATCACAATATTGGAAATCCATATAGAGACTGAGTCGCTCACCTGACGAAATGCTAAACAACATACGATAAAAACTGTATTTCCTGCAGGTTCCAATGTTACGCTATGTTCCGAGCTGCAGACTCAAATCGGACAAAAAGGGTAATCTTTGTAAAGAACCTAAATTAATAGGCTTCAACAGGTCCAGTGCCAAATTTAGTTCAGCGCTGGCGGCAATGCATTTTATGGGATTGGTACGAAATGAACAATACATGTTTTTGTAAATGGTCTTCCATAAATCATTCATGCAAAGTTTGGTTTAATTTGCTGCATGGCTTTTAGAGAAAATGAAAATGAGAAAAGCTAACAGACGACAGACAAATGGACGCCATGTTATGGCGATAGCTCCTAAAAATATAGATAGGGTGGGCTAAAAATATAATATGTCATGAATTAATGCAATAACGTAAAAAACATGTGGACCAAAACATGCTTATAAGATAATTTTTCAGATAATTGCAAAACATACCAATATTCAACGTTCGGACATGATAAAAAGGGTCCAATACCAGAGAAAACATTTGTCAAATTTTCGCCTATGGAAATAAATTAAAAAATTATAAAATATAAAGTACAGAAGCCAAATGTCTGAAGGAAAATGAATAACCTTAATGCCCGGATATTGGTTTTGCCAATTAAACCGAGTAATTTTTAGAAGCGTCCTGTATAAAATGCCTATCAATTAATTGCTTTTTAATTCTGCTGAAAGTAAAATATCTTAAATTGGTTAAGTTCAAAGGGTGAGAGACCTTATCCAGTTTGGAGAATAACATAATTTGCAAATACAAAAATGGAAGATCATAGCACTTTTAGCAGAATGCACGATTGTTACATGTCTAATGGTTAGGATAATCTAATGTATAGAAAGGGAATACGTGTCCGTTTTCCTTGTGAAAATTCAAATATTTTCTATTGTTTTAATGAAATTTACTAACCATGCAAACAGGGGAAAACTAACCGTATTCCCTGTGGAAATTCGTACGTATTCTATGATTTTGTACAAAATTTAGAATCGAGCTGGGAAATATTTTGTATTTTTATCGCATTTCTTTAAATAACATAAGAGGAAAGGAATTAAATATTCAGTAATACATGGAACATGAATAATTAATGCATGGCATATTTAGGTTGTGTAAAATATATCACTTATCGTCTGTCTTTCATTTATTACCTGTTACAGATTTAAGCTACATTACTTCAAAGCAAGATGAAGAAGCGTTTAACACACAATGTTAATAAAATTCCATTGGAAATTCAGTATGATAGATTTATAATTCTACTGATTATTCATCGCATTCCACATAACTATTTGGAAATAAAATATCGTATTATTTGTGTTTCACATAATTTTCAATTTTCAAATTTAAGAAGACACATTTAAGAATTTATCAATATTAATTTATTTAAAAATGAAATTAGACACTTGAATATAAGGAATAGTAGTTCACTCCATACAAAAAGGTGCAATATCTATTTCTTTTTCTAATTTGTATAAATGTCCTGCTAATTAAAACAACAAAGTTGCAATACGGGACTTTCGAGATAGGAACTCTCGTGTAATTGAAGGCGGAAACGATCTCCTAAACTACCAGTAAGAAGGATAACTGGATGCCTGATCTATGGGAAAAAAAATATGTACCACCATATAAAACAAACTATTTATGAAATGGAAGTGTACTAATACTTTATCCTACATTACAATTATTTAACTAAATTTTAATTGACGAAAAACAACCAATCTGTAGCGCTACAAACTGATTAAATATAAATCACCCTTAGCTCAACAGTGTTTATTAATCAGTGTATTGATGTATTGATATTTTTTTCGTATAATAATACATTTGTTTCCAGAGTGAACACCACTCAAAAGTCCCGTATTGTTATTTCAACGAACTGAACAGTTTCCACGTAAAAGGGGATTTTTTCAATATCAATTAACCCATTCCCATAGAGTTTTGTAGTCAAAACTAATCGCAAAAAGTATATATACTTTAAAACTTAAAGAGATGCCAAAAGGTTTTCGTGAATGTATAAATTTTTGGCTACTTAGGCGCTAGTCGTATAACATTTTTGGGGTATCTTTATTATTGGTTGAAAAAATTTCGAGATTTTATCCATATGAACTGGCGTTTTGCATTTGCGCCGATTTGCATTTCATTTGCGCCGATGTTTTTTTCATTTGCGCCGATTATTTCTTTCATTTGCGCCGATTATTTTTTTCATTTGCGCCGATTTTAACTTGTTTATTTCTTGTCAAATACAGGTATTTTTTATTTGTTCATACTATGCTGATGAAATTTAAACTAGAGGCTCAGAGACTGAGCCTGTATCGCTCACTTCACAAAACGCTTCTATGCCATGCATGACCAAAAATTATCATGTTTTTTACCAATGGGGCAGGGTGTTTAGGTATGTTCTCAATTAGAACCCGTGTGTATTGTCTGATCCTATTGAAATGAGTAATTTTTGCAAAGGACCTTCTATACATTTAGTATAATTTGCTTCAATTGTTTTGAAAGAAGATGAAGAAAAGGATGGTTTTCTCATACTTGGCTCCAATGTTAACCTATGTTCTGCACTTGAGGCAATGTTTTTTGTTGGATTGAAATGAAATGTGCAATTTTTGTAAAGTACCTTCAGTCATCATTCCTGTAAAGTTTGGTTGAATTTACGTCAGTTATTTCAGAGAAGAAGATGAAAATGTGATTTTCCCATAGGATCCTATCTTAAACCATGTTCCGTGCTGGCCGCCATGTTTTTCATAGGATCAGAATGAAATAAGCAATCTTTGTTAACGACCTTAAAGTCATCATTCCTGTAAAGTTTGGTTCAATTGGCTTCAGCCGTTTCAGAGCAGAAGATTTCCCATAGGGTCCAGTGTTAAACCTAAGTTCCGCGCTGGTGGCCATGTTTTTTATTGGATCGAAACAAAATGAGCAACCTTTGTAAAGGACCTTCCATACATCATTCCTGTAAAGTTTGGTTGAATTTGCTTCAGTTATTTCAGAGAAGAAGATGAAAATGTGATTTTCCCATAGGGTCCTATGTAAAAGCATGTTCCGTGCTGGCGGCCATGTTTTTCGTCGGATCGTAACGAAATGAGCCATCTTTGTTAAGGACCTTAAGTACATCACTATTGTAAAGTTTGGTTGAATTGGCTTCAGCCGTTTCAGAGCAGAAGATGAAAATATGATTTTTCCCATAGGGTCAAATAATAAACTTATAAGTTCTGCGCTGGCGGCCATGTTTTTTATCGGATTGGAAGGCAATGAGCAATCTTTATAAAGGACCTTCCATACATCATTCCTGTAAAGTTTGATTGAATTTGCTTCTGCTATTTCAGAGGAGTAGATGAAAATGTTATTTTCCCATAGGGTCCTATGTTAAACCAAGTTCCGTGCCGCCATGTTTTTCCTCGGATCAGAAAGAAATGAGCCATCTTTATTAAGGACCTTAAGTACATCATTCCTGTAAAGTTTAGTTCAATTTGCTTCTGCCTTTTCAGAGCAGAAGATGAAAATATGATTTTTCCCATAGGGTCCTATGTTAAACCTAAGTTCCGCACTGGCGGCCATGTTTTTTATCGGATCGGAACGAAATGAGCAATCTTTGTAAAGGACCTTCCATACATCATTCCTGTAAAGTTTGGTTGAATTTGCTTCAGTGGTTTCAGAGAAGAAGATGATTATGTGAAAAGTTAACGGACGACGGACGCCAAGTGATGGCAATAGCTCACACTGACCCTTCGGGTCAGGTGAGCTAAAAATTGCTCACAAAAAGCTTACACGGATGTTAAAAAAAGCTCAAAGAGTGATAAAATGGAATAAAAGATATAAATGCAAGTGTTAAACTAAGTACTTATTTATACCAACAGAACCTGTAGTGGCTCTGTCTTCACAAGACGAATTGGTACTACATTTGTATCAGTAAGGTACAGTACCATACTTCACAGTTTATAGCCAGATCAAAACAATATTTTCAGGGTAATGTAGAATTATTTGATATACATGTAATATTTTTACGAAAGATATGGAGTAAATGAACATGAGACCATAACAAATATGTTAACTCCAACTGTAATAATTTTAATGAACTGTATGGCCATTTCGGAATTTAATTCCTCATCAGCAGTACTAGAACCCAAACAAAGGAAATCCATGATTTCAAAAAATGTTTAAAATGCATAAAACCAAACAAAATCCGAATAATCAGTAATATCAAATATAGCTAAGGACAAAACTACGATTGACGGAGTTAATCATTAGGTTTTAGAATTTACTTAAATTTAGGTAATAGTAATTGAACAAAGTGTACACATGAGATATTATCTCATGTACAAGTGCACCATGTCTAAGAAAAATAAAGCCTTTCGTAGTTATTAATTTTTTTTTAATTTCAACATGTAAGCTCCAACATCTTGAAATTTTCAACTTTTGCCATTTCAAAAATAAATAAAAAAAAGTAATAAATACCGAAAATAAAGTATGTTTAAATGATTTTCGATATTTTAACACCGCTTATTTTGAGGTTTAGCTAACATATGCATAGTACGTGTGATTTTACTTGTGTCATATGAAAAAAAATCGGCGCATATGAAAAATAAAATTGGCGGAAATGAAATTTAAATTTAAATAAAATTTAACTTGAAATTTATAAAATCGGCGCAAATGTCAGACGTCCATATGAACAAATAGATACTGTTCTCCTTTAAAATTATAACAAATTTTGTCTGTGTCAACGTGCTATTAATGGAGATACAATGAATTTACAGCGTTTCCGGATAAAACATTATTTTCATGAAAACGGAGCCATTCGTTTTAAAGTAGGCGACAAACAATCTATTTACAAAGTTATAAAAAAAAATATATTCTACTGTTTTTATTAAGACAAAGACTGTTTTTTTTTTAATTAAGGTGCAAAAATGACTGAAAAGGAGCAGTTCCGATCTAAATTCAATACTTTTTATTGTATATTTCAGTATGGCGAGTTGGGTCTTCAATTCTGCAGATTTATTACACAATTATTAATTAAATGGGCATGGGAAGGAGTGAGAATGAATCTGTCTACAGAGTAATCCTCTCCTACTATTAATACCCCAACCACCATGTCAGAAAAGGTATGACAATATCAAACTTTCAAATTTTGGCATTTATTATTTTGTAATGACGAAATGTAATTCTGACCACCTGTTGTAAAGTGCCCTCATCTCACTATTTTATGATTACAATCGACTTGATGAGTGCCCTGTGTTTGTCTATATGTTATAATCGTCCACTAGCTTAGGACACTAGTGCCTTTGTCGGGCAATGATGATAGTGATTGTAAGAGCACTTTCCAGTTTAATTTATGTTTGTTGACGATCTCGCATCTATGACAAGAAAAGACATGGATGTAGCCTTGTTCGAAAGTAAGTGAGAACCGAACCGTCAGTCAAAGAGCGAACAATCCATGGACAAAGGCAACACCGGAAACACCAAGAAACAAGGAAATTAGCAAAGAATTCCGCTCAGGTCGGTTCTAAGGGCCGTCTTGAACTTACTATGAGGTACCGGCACTTAAAGTAGGCAGCGGTTGGGTTCAACCGGCTAATGGATTCCCATAACCTCCCCTTTCTCTGTCCCATTTCCCTATAGTATAATAAACATACGAATAAAACAAGTTTACAAGAAGAATGTAAACAAAAACTGATGAAAAATAAATATTTTAGGTAATATGAACATTTGAAAATTTGCCCTTGTTTGGCCCATAATAACTTGAAAAGGAAACTAGTTGTCAAAAATCATATGGTCCAGCGCTATGTAAGCACAAAGATATTAAAGCTACATCGAATTCTGAAACACAGTACCGAAAACTTACCTCATGCAATATCAAATCAAACAATACCTTTTAAAATCGGATGAAAAGAATATATTTTAAATACTTTGTAAAAAGATAAGGCACCCTATTGACCCCTTATAGCTCGGCCATTGTAAGAGTTAAACCAGATTTTCCAATATACTACTGAAAGTCTGCTTCAAATAAAAGGAAACATACCCCGTCTAAATCCGATGAAAAAAGAAAAAAAATATATACTTCATAAGAACAACATTTTGACCCATTCGATCCCTTGTAACTCGGAAATGGTAAGAGTTGCGACAAGATCGCCAGCACACTACCGAAATCTTCCTTTAAAAAAGAGTCAAACCCCGTTAAATTGCAGTACAAAGAAAAAAATTCAGGTGCATGGTAAAAACATTTTAGCCCCTTTCGACCCCTTATAGTTCAAAAATCGTTATAAGTATCAAAAATTAGATTACGGAGCACCGACTATTTTTTTCAAAAGGAGTTCATAAAAAAACATTGGTAAAAAAACGACGAAATTAAATTTTTTGACATTAGCTCTCTTGAGACTTTAATCTTCATAGATAAATGCAACATTAAATCCGTTCACTTACTACTAATGAAAAAATTTACTGGGCACAAAATGAAAAAAATCCTATTTAAATCTGATGAATAATAGAGATTCTTCATGCAGATATGAGAAACACACAATAATAGCAATTTGGACCCTATCTGAAACAACTCGGTTTTTGTATAACTGTTTACGTATGTGCCAAGGAACATCGTCCTTAAATTTCATGCAACCAAAGTTTTGCTGTCCATAGAACCCGGCGCCTGTGCAATACCATACAACGACTGCAAGTACCTTGCCATCGTAGTAAAGCAATATATTTGTTAAGAATCATGCCTTATATGGTTAATCTGTTGAAAAAATAAAGGGCTACGCCGAGCGCAGCATGATACGACCGCAGCATGTCGACCACTGAAATTTTAACAAAAGTAGTTCAAAGGTAATGTGGACACAGTTAAGAGATTGACACAATAATTAGATGGACACAAAAAGAAGCTTGACACAGTTATTAGCTAGGAACAAACTAGGGAAAAATTCAACCCTTTTGATCACTTATTGATGAAAAAAACGTAAGAGCTATGCAAAATATGTACTATCAACTAAAACTTTACATCCATAGGAATTCAAAAAAAAAAAATTCCATCGAAATCTGATGAAAAATAAGATTTGACATATTTAGAAAAATTGCAATTTTGGCCCCTTTGACCCCTTGTAGCTCGGAAACCGTAAGACCTACACAAAATCCGTTGGCATAAGACTGAAAGCTTAGATCAAGACGAATCCAAAGAAAAAAATCCCATTGAAATCCGATGAAAAATAAAAATTCTACATAATCCGCAAATTCGCAATTTTGGCCCCGTTCGGCCCTCATAGCTGGGAAAGGAAACAAGTTATCAAAAATCTAATAGCTGAGCGCCATATTAATTTTTCACAAGGAATCCATGAATAAAAACTGCATCAAAATCGGACTTAAAATAAAAAAATTCTTTTTTTGGAGATTTGCCCCTGTTGGGCCCCATTTATCTCGTGAGCGGTACATGCTACGTTAAATCTGTTGGCATACTACAGATTGGAAATTTCCTCAGGAGCACACTGAAAGAAACCCCATAAAAATCCGATTAATAATAAAGATTCTAAAAACAAACATGTGAAAAACCCAATTTAACCCTTTTGGCCCCTTTTTTAAAAACGGGTGGGGCAACAATGACCAAAACTAAGCCAAACCTTCCTTTTGTACAAAAGAACATTATGTTAAAATTTCATAAGGATTGATCTACTGGAACTAAAGTTATTGACCAAAAACTAAAGTGTCTACAGACGACGACGACGACAACGACAACGACGCCGACAACGACGACGACGACGACGACAGCACCATACCAATATACGACCACAAAAATTTTTGCGGTCGTATAAAAATCAATACAGAGAATTTGTTCAGAAAAGAAGAGAGGAGAGTCATGTCTAAATATAACTTAAAATACTGGTTACGTTAGGATCAGTATGATACTTACAAAGCACTGTGAACAGAAGTACCTCGGAAACAGAAGAAGCTATGTCAACATCATTGATACAATAACGGAAAATATTTTTAAAAGAACGAGGAAAAGACTATCAAATCGGATATTCAAACATTTACAAGGGTATATTCAATCACTGTTGAAATGTTGCTATAGAAGTTGTCCGTGGTCATCATGCTTTTCAGACGGTTACAATGTTTCTATTTCAAAAGATTTCAAGATTTATAACACAGATACGAATAGACATCTTTGGGTAGATCAAGAGTTTATTACTGGACTGACAACACCGACTGTGACAAAACCGGACTTTTCACTGTCAGTATGACGGGTGCCATGCATGGAGCTTACCCTTCTAGACCACCTGATGATACCTGTGCACACTGCTAGTGCTTTAGTTTTTGAGGCGTTCTTGTTCATTTTTGTTCATGCTATCTCAATTTGTGTTGAATATGAATGTCTGCGATTTTGGATTTTAGATTTTATAATTTCCCAGTTCATCCTTTTTTCTTCGGTATGCCGATGTATTACAATGAAACAAGACGAACTAAGACAAACTATTATTGAGAAAAATGTCTTAAAAATTCAAATTATCGGCAAGCAGGAAGTGATCACTCAACAGAGATACCAAAATTCGCTAACACGACAAAACTTAACATTTCCAAGCTTCAAACCAAATTTCATTTCATTTCCAGCGCTATCAGCCATAAATGAAGTTTGTGGAAAATATGATTCATAGTTAAGAATCAAAGTATCAGCAGTGAGGACGTGACTGACGATTAACTTTTAAATCACTTCCATCATACAACTTATTATTTCCAATCTGCAGACCAAATCATTCCTTCCAATAAATTTTAAGAAGTCTTTTACAAAAATTATGATCATAGTGAAAATTAAAAGTATCGGCAAATATAGGAAGTTGTGCCTCGCAAATCTAAAAAATCACGATATAACTCACCACTTCACATCTTCAAAGCTTTAAATTATTTTTGAAAAGTATCACACTAAAATGAACCGAGAAATTTTTGACTGAAAATTTGTTGATGGACATTTGGATGGAAAAAGAATTGTTAGGGCGCCTATCCAAGATGCAGTTTTAAGGCGACGCGTAGCGGAGCCTCGAAACGGATATTTATGACAGCCAAGTCAAGATCGACGCCCTCGGGAATTCAAACAATGTACTGTTATTGCGATTCTAATGCAACTAAACAATTTTACATATTTGACGCCAATTTGACGACCAGTGTTGACCAATCAAATCGTCTCTTACATAAACGTTGCATTATTTATCTTATTAATAGAACTGTTCAATTTTCGTTGATATATTGCTGAATTCGCACTTCCTTTTATTGCAAAAAAATGTCTTACAATTTCATGAAATTTAGTGTCAATACTCCTTTGTAAATAAATGGATTAATAACACTCTTCTTCGGATCCTTTTAACGCGACAATGTCATTATCATTTAATGAAAGCCTTAGCAATACTTGTATTGGTAGAGTTTGTCTCATGTGTATTTACCCAATATCCTTTCCTTGTTAATTTATGATTGGTTTGTCTCTCCAGCAGTGTGGAGGTGGGAAAGATTTCCCGTACGAGAGATATATTTCAGTTATGGTGTATTTGTTCCTGAGAGAATATCTCATATAGATACACTATCATACGTTCAATTTTGGCATTTATTTAATTTCCAAATGTCATTATGACCATTTTGTTTATATATCCCACATCTTATTATTTTGATTTAAGGGGGTAGACCTGGGGAAGCCTAAAATTTTCCACTCGTTTAATTTTTTTAATATTTTCAGAATTAAAACTACACATGTTCATGTCGACTTTAAGTAATTTTCAACAATTTTTACCGTCCCGTTTTATGTCTAGTGGTCATCAAAGATACTCTGTTTCCTCATATTATTTGGGCCGTTCAGGACTTGATTTTGGTGTATAAAATTGGCTCAAATTAAATTTGTATTTGATCTAAAATTATTTCAAATGCAAAATTCTGTAGTTTAGACATATGTGAAAGTAAGCATGAATAATGATAGTAAATTTAACTAGTTTGAACTGAAATACATGTGTGTTCTGAACAGTATAGGCTGAAATTTTTACTTTATTTTGATCACTATTAAACACTTCTTGTAAAAAATTTGGTCGTTTAATTTTCACCAAAAACTGAGAATAGAAAGAAAACTAGTATATGTAAGATATATTAAAATTTTAAAAAATTCTACTGTCCCATTTTTTCTTGATTTAGAATAAAGTGGGTAAAAATCAATAAAATTGCTGAATCTGTGCTATAAATTACCTCCCTTGCAAGAAATCTGACTTTTACATATTTTCATTATATTTGGACAGCATTGCAAAAATGTAGAGTAAAATGCACTCATTATAAATAACTTGATGTTTTGTATTTGTTTTCATAACAAAATGATTATTTGTTTGCTGCGTGGAAAATTTTTTTACAATTTTAAAATTTTGATCATACCTATTGTAATGATTCTATTTGTTTGTGTAAGTAATAAAAAAGTGAAAAACAGAGTGATCTCCTCCTACCCCAGGTCTACCCCCTTAAACAGAATGAAAGGATATAGAGAAAATAAACGTGAGACAAAGTCTCTACCAAAATGGTAGAAAAGGAAATGGAACAACTTTTGTTATTGTTGTCCTGCATCTGGAAGTCACCATAAGGCCTTCAACAATGAACTCTCCTTATATTTAATAGTAAGTTCGAGAGAACCCAAGCACAGGCTTGAACGAAATTCATCGCTAGACGCTTAGCAGCGCTACATCAACGTCTCTATTTATCCCATGGATGCGGGGTCGTAAAAACAAAAACAACATAAAAGTCACTGGCAAAGTGTTCTTAAAATCGCTGTCATGCGTTGCCTGACAAAAAAGACCAAAAGAAGACAATCACAACATATAAATGACGACAGAGCACTCATCAAAAGTCAATTGTAATAAAATTTGGCATAAGAAAATCATGAAAGGAGATAGCTATGTCAGAAAAACATTTGGAAATTACAAATATAAATAAAAATAAAGCAATGGAAAAACGCTTTTGTTGTTGTTCTTCATCTTGAAACAACGGCAGTAGAATACCGAAGGAACAAGGGAAGCGAAGACCACAAAAATCGAAATCCAAAGACATGGCAAAAACGGCAACAGAGAAAAACAAGGACGCGAGACAGTCACAATGCACGGAAATAAAAAGACGACATTAAAAACTAAAGCACTCATAGTGTGAACTCCCATGAAAACCTGGAGGGACATCAGGTGCTCTGGATGGGTAAGCATGTCCTGTCCCGCTAACGACACCAGTCACACTATCAGTAAGGCATATATTGTTTTGAAATATCTGTTAAGTAGCCGATTGGTTTATGTCATTTTCTAACCCTTAGACAAAACCAATTCAAAATTCATGATACTGTTACTTCTCTAACCCTCAAACAGTACCAAGGTAAAGTTTTGAAAAGCTTTTGCAAGTCTTTATGGTATTCAAACATCTCACAAGGACAAATCGGTAGCACAAACATTATTTACGAGGACAAAACTGAAGTTTTACAGTATAATATACTGTGACAACACAAAAAACTAAAGCACTGACCTTGTGAACTCCATGAAAACCGGAAGTGACATCAAATGCTCCGGATGGGTAAACATGTCCTGCACCGCTAGCACCAAAATGCCTTCAATAATGAGCTCTACTCATACCTTGTAGTACATGTTCGATGTTCAAACGGCCCTAGCAGCGGTTGGAGCAGAATTCATTGCTCGATGTGGAATAACGCTACATCCATGTCTTTAGTTATCCAATGGGCGCGGTATCTTCAACAAACATTAAGGTAATCGGCAATAGCTATCATCCCTTGCCCAACAAAAAGGTCAACAGAAGACAAATCAAATTACAACATATAAACAACCACAGGGCACTCATCGAGTGAATTATTTTTCTTGCAATTTACTCGATGAGTGCCCTTTGGATGTTTATATGTTTTAATTGTCTTTTATGAGTCTTTTTGTCTGGCTACCGATGCCTTGGATTGTAAGAACACATTGCCGGTTAATTTCATGTTAGTTGACAATCCGCATTCATGAGTTAAATACATGGACATGATAGATGTAGCGTTGTTCTTCATTTAGGGACTGACCATTTAACCTGAAGGGGGTTTTTTCTGGACAGAAATTTTTTTTTCACGAGTATCAACAATTTTTTTTTCAAATTTAACATTATTTTTTTTGGGCAGAAAGCCTCCTTCAGAAATTTTTTTTTCACCATTTTGGCAGCCAAAATATTTTTTTTTTACAAAAAAATCAGCTCCAAAATATTTTTTTAGAAAAAACCATAGCCCCCCCTTCAAGTCAAATGGTCGGTCCCTTAGCAAACAATCTCCCCCAAATACCGGTGCTAGAGACCGTTCTGAACTTGCTGTGAGTATGAAGGAAATTTATTGTTTAAGGTCTCATGGTTACCTCAAGATGAAGTGAAGAACAGCAATAAAAACGTTGGTTTTTTTTACTTGGTTTTACCAGGAATTTGTTGAGACTATGTTCCATGTATATTTACTCTATATCGTTTATTTTTAAGTTACTAAGTATTCATTGCTGCATGAAATGACCACAGCACATTGAACAGAAAGGGGAGGAAGTCTTTTTGAGCAAGCGTTGGAACAAAATTTTATAGTAAGACCTTTGCAAAGTTGAATTGTCTTTTTGGTCCTTATTGCTATGAAAGGGTTGTATGGACCGAAACTAATTCCGTTAACACAACTCTTAAAAAATTGTTGGCAAAGAAAATAAAAACATGCATGTATCGATCAAAATACAAACTAAAAATACTTTCAATGAGATTTTGAAACCTATTTACCACTAATAGATTGAAAAGGAGCTGTCCCGAGTTCCTATCGTTGTTTACGTTAGTCTTTTGATTTATTTGTGTTTTTTCATGTGATTGTAGTTTTCACCCCTTGAAGATGTTCCCTGTTGTCCGTTTTATTTCATCTACTACATAAACTATCGATAGTAAGAACACTTTGCCAGTTTAAATTATGTTTGTTGACGATCCCGCATCCATGGATCAAAAGCTAAAAAGCATGGATGTGGCGTTGCTCGACAATTAGCAATGAATTTCGCTCAAACCGGTGCTAGGGACCGTCTTGAACTTTCTATGAGGTATGAGTAAAGCTCATTCTTGAAGTCCTCATGGTGACTTCAAAATGAAGAACAACAATAAAAGCGTTGTTCCATTGCTTAGTATTATCATGTATTTGTAGAGCCCTTGTCTCATTTGCATTTACTCCATATCCCTTTATTGTTTATCTTATAAGTATATAGAGAACCAAATGCAAAATTCGGATGAAAATTCAAAATAAAGTGCTTCGTTACAGTGTGATGTTTGTCACGGTTGATTCGTTACTGTCGAGCGTGTAGTTTGTACAGTGATTTTTTGAACAGAGCAAAAACACTGTCCCAAAAGCTGCTTAGTCAGTGATTTGTTCAACCTTTGTAAATTTCATCCCTCAAGAAATTCCATGGCCGTCACCATAACATCATCGAAAGATATGACGTATCAGTATCCCAAATGAAAGTGAACATTTTCAGCTAGATTCACGTCTTCCCGGATTTGACTACCGACTTTGACATTTTCCTGGATTGACCCACTCACAGTGTGACGGGTGCTGTTAACAGAGCAGGACATGCTTACCCTTCCGGAGCACCTGATGTCACTCTCAGTTTCACTGGAGTTCACACTGTGAGTGCATTGTTTTAAATATTGTGAATTTTGTTTCTGTGCTTTGTGTCTGTCTAGCGTCGTTGTTTTGTGTCTGGCGTCATTGTTTTCTGTGTTCTTGTCTTGGCCATGCCTTTGGACTTCGATTTTTGTAAATTTCACTCCTTTGTTCCTTCGGTATTCTACTGCCGTTGTTTTATAGCTAACAAACTGTAAGAGTAAAAAAAATCCGTCGCATAGCTATAAAGGATTTATCACGGGGAATAGAACATAAAGGGCCTCACAAATTAAAGCATGACAAACTACAGTACTATATATCTTCAAGGTTTGACAGAAAATGACCTGCGGCTATTCCCATTCCCATCAAAAATATTCAATAAAATATAAACTTTGAATTACTTGCTATGACATCTGCCCCTTTCTCCTCTAACTGCAAAAAATACCTAGATATATACTTTTTAAATTATTGTGGCGTTGCGTGAAGAGACATCACCGAAAAATCTAGCGAATTAAATAGGTTACATTTTAACATCTTTTCCCCTATATAGCATGATAATGATTAATTGTAAAAGCATTAGCAAGATTGTAAAAAGCCTATTCTAAATATCCGATTTCTGCAAAACAACGGCAGTAGAATACCGAAGGAATTACATAAATCAAAGTAGAGACAAGGCAAAAGCAAACGAACTAACGAAACAAACCCCCAGAAAATTGGAAAAAAAATATATACTGTTTAATCCCCTGTGTCCCGAAAGGGTTGTAAGCCAGGTTTACTTTTAAAAGCAGTTAATTAAAAGAATATTTTACGAAAGGATATGGAGTAAATGAACATGAGACCATAACACATGTGCTCACTCCAACTGCAATAATTTTAATGAGCTGTATGGCCATTTCGGAAATTAATTCCTCATCAGCAGCACTAGAACCCAAACAAAGGAAATCCATAATTTAAAAAAATGTTTAAAATGCATTAAACCAAATGTATCTGAATAATCAGTAATATCAAATGCATTAATTCGACGTAATATAAAATAATAATAAAAAAGATCGTTTGTATTTCGTGAAAAGTAAATACGACAGAAAATCCGTTGGAAAAGAAAAGATTTCGTACTCTCTGAGGTGCATCCAATCAAAATCTGGTTAATTGAACTTTCTGCAAACAATAGTTCATTTATTTTTGTGTAAACTGACCATTATGTAACTTTGATTTTTAATATGTAATATAGTTTCTGTGAATCACACTCTGAACTAATCATTTTGTTCAGCTCACATTTTTATGAATGAAGTAGCATGTTGCTATTTTAGTAGGCATGTTTTAGTAATAATAATTCCTCTCACAGCATGAGACATTATTACAAATGAAAGGAAATGTCAATCAGATATATACACTGTTGGGTAAACAGGTACTTTTAGCTACTGTGAATATTTTACGAAAGGATATGGAGTAAATGAACATGAGACCATAACACATATGTTAACTCCAACTGCAATAATTTTAATGAGCTGTATGGCCATTTCAGAAATTAATTCCTCATCAGCAGCACTAGAACCCAAACAAAGGAAATCCATAATTTGAAAAAATGTTAAATATGTATAAAACCAAATGAAATCCGAATAATCAGTTATATCAAATATAACTAATAAGGACAAAACTACGATGGAGGGAGTTAATCCTTAGGTTTTAGAATTTACATAAATTTAGATAAAAGTAATTGAACAAAGTGTACACATGAGATATAATCTCATGTACAAGTACACCATATCTAAGAAAAATAAAGAGCATACATCTCTACCACGGGGAATTGTTTTACCAACTCCACACTGCAATAAAATACAAACTCCTGTATTAAATATTTTACGAAAGGATATGGAGTAAATGAACATGAGACCATAACACATATGTTAACTCCAACTGCAATAATTTTAATGAGCTGTATGGCCATTTCGGAAATTAATTCCTCATCAGCAGCACTAGAACCCAAACAAAGGAAATCCATAATTTGAAAAAACCTGCATTCTTTGATCACTTTGTACACATTCATTGTTTATTGGGAAAAAAATAAATTATCTATATTGTAATTTATCAGTGCTATGATTTCAATATCTTTTAAAGTTAATTATTAACTAAGGACTACCTCCTTTGTGCTTCATTTGAGCTTCCTTTACTGCTAAATGTATGCAAAGTATATTGAACAGGCTAGAAAAATAATGAAAAAATAAATGTTAACAAGGCAAGGGATAGAAAAATTAAATTTGGTCCAATTTTATGCCTTTAAACGCTTCACACATCGACATTAAACTGAAAGCTTTCACAAAAAAAAAGAAAAAAAAAGAAAATCCCCATAAAAGGACACATTAAGTAAATGTTATATCTTGTTTCCATATAATCGGGAAGACCTTACAAATAACCAGGATAATACACCATAGAAAAATCCCATTAAGCATTTTTATTTGAGGTACATGTTCGTAGTGCACACCAAAAGACTGATAGTGCACTACCAAAAGACTGATTTATTTATAAGTTAGTGTTTAACGTCCAGTGAGCAATACTTCAGCTATATCATGATAAGAACAGCTTCGTCAATTCAAACGAATTGTAAAAGAAGAAAAAAAATAAAGGTGGAAAGAACAACTACGGCAACGAGTTTTGATGTCTACTACAAAAGGTGAGAAATGAAATTTAGCCTTCTTTACAACTTCCAGTGAGTCTACTCTCTATCGAAAAATATAGAAGGGGTCTTTATATTGCGTGGAGTGTGGCGTTTCTCCGCACAGTTTGGTTACAATGTTTCCCGGTCATGTTTTCCGTATTATGACCTGGCTACGCATTTCCCTATCAACCACCTGGGGACATGCCCGACACCTCTGTAGCAAGAGCCCATGAATGTCGATTAAGGTGCCGGGCACATCAAAAGAAGTAAGCAGTCAAAGTACAAAAAACGTATTTATTACACATGTAAACAATGACGTGTATGGAGAAAATACACATAGACAAAATCTCTACAAATACATGGTACATTTGTAGATCTAAGCAAAGGAACAACGCTTTTATTGTTGTTCTTCATCTTGAAGTCATCATGAGATCTCCAACAATGAGCTTTGCTCTTACCTCATAGTAAGTTCAAGACGACCCCTAGTGCCGATTTGAACAGAATTCTTTGCTAAATGTCGAATAACGTCACATCCATGTATCTTCTGGTCATGCATGCGGGGTTGTCAACAAACATGAATTAAACTTGCAAAGTTCTCTTACAATCACTGTCCTCCATTGCCCGAAGCACTAGTGTCTTAAGCTAGTCCACGATTACAGCATATAGACAAACACAGGGCACTCATCAAGTTGATCATAAGTAAACTTGTCACTATACAATAGTGGGATGTGGGCTTATAAATATGATAAACAGGTCGTCAGAATAAAATTTGGAAATTATAAGCATAAGAAATGCCAAAAACTTGAAAGTAGGATAGTATATCTATTTGAGAAATTCTCTCACGAACAAATACACCATCACTGAAATATATAGAGGTCACACATCTCTCTCACGGACGTGTCTGATTATGTTCACTTTACAATTAACACAAAACTCGTATATTTTATAAGCAGTTAAATAAACTGCTCATTCAGCTACCCAATACACACACACACGCACACAATAATGGACTGGAATTAAAAAAAGTCATTATTGTTAGATGAGGTCTTATTTTGCAAAGGTTATGACCAGGGTTGTCAGCAAGTAAATTTAAACACAAGTTCTGAACTAAATAAATGGGTATAGGTATTCTAGGACAAAAACTTAACTGATGTCGTTTATGGCAAAGCGCATCGATTCTGATACCATTCGCGCGTTGACCACGTTCATTTACAGTTTTCAAGTCATACTTGGTACAGGAAACACGCTATTACATATAACATTTCTTTGGGTCAACAACCTCAACAGAAAACTGATAAACCAGTTCGTGTCGATACCCTTTCATACATGTAAATATATGTTTAATACCGTAAAGCTTCTTTCAATGTTACGGAATGTTTGCAAGTGGGCGTAACACTAATTTGAATAATCGACGTTTCGGTTGGAAAATGGTTTTGTTCGAAGAGGTCAAATTATCAACTGTCAGTTGTGGAAATATTTGGCGACTAAATGACATTGAACAATATATTAGTTAACATTTCCATGTTGTTCGAGGATTGTAGGTGTACAAAACAATTAATATCTATTTTGCATCTTAAAATGATTTCGCATGTATGATTTGAAAACATAATCTGATTTTCCTAGGTGGTTCACTAGACCCTTTTTAATAAAAAAAAATCTGAATTTTCATAAATATTGTTCGTTCAAAATTTTGTTCCTAGCTGTGATTATTTTAGTCTTTATATATATATATTTGTACTCTAACAACCTTAAAGAATTTTTGTCATTTCATTTGTGTATACTGAAACTATCAACTATTTTTTAAGGCCTATTGGTTTTAGAACAGCTTATTTAGCTATTGAATGATGATACAACAAAAATGTGCTATTCACAAACAGATATAGTTTTTGCAAAAATCGAGCAAACGACAATCTGTAAAAATATTTCATAATAAATACCGCTAAAAGTTTTAGAAGATGAGAAATATTCCATTGACAAGCATATTTCAGCACTTAACATCACCATCAACCACTCATTTTACTAACCACAAGCAGACTATTCATAAATGAATCATCTGGTGTAATTTTTGTTCATTTGTAGAAAAAATTGTTGTAATATAATGTGCTCGATTCATAAAGCCAGGAATATGTCATTTTTAAAATTATCTTCGAGGTTTAAATGTAATTCAGGTAAAATGCAACAATCATAGGTTGAAAACTTTCTTAGTATTACCACTGTCCGGTAGCGCTAACAAGGATTATACAAGTTGTACTTGTCTATTACGGAATTAAAATGGTGCTCAATGAGCAACAACCTCTAATCTTTACCGGAATAAAATATCAACCAGGAGAAGATACGGAAGCAGTACTTAAGAACTTTTTCCGGGAACAATTTTCAACAATAAGAGATATAGAATTTGTTACGGTGCATAGATCCGGAAAAAAGGGTAGAAGAGGTCATCCACCAATTTTAGCTTTAATTAAAAGAAAAGACATGATTTTTATTTTAAGAAAAGAATACATGCTAAAGGGAACAAATTTTGGTGTTCGGGAACAATATCCAAAAGAGATTGAGGAAAAGCGAAAAACACTTTATCCGATTATGAAGGAGCCAAGAAAGAAAGTTAGTCCGCGATAAACTTTTTATTGAAGGAGAATTAGTTTCACAATTAAACAAGGAACAATTTGTACATAGACAGGTGAACTATGACCCTGACTGCATAAAAGATCGACCAGCTATACCACCGAGAAATGTTCATTCAAAAATCAACAGTTCAAATGTGAACACAGCTCCACCTATTCCACCACGAAGTATAAAACGCATAATACCAAATATATGTTCATGTATGTTCACGTCTATAAAATGCGCTTAAAAATCTAGATATGGAACTATACGTACATTTGATAATACTTTTTAGCGATCGGCGATCAACTGTTTTTAAAGAACAATGTTTAGCCATAACACATGCATTCCGAACTTGTATACATCATGTACATATTGACTGCTTAAACCTCTTGTTTCACATTTTATTGTGAATGAGGGTCGCTGTTCTTCTGTATACCATTGTACACCAAAAGTTTAACAGAATAAAGTCTTGTCTTGTCTTGTCTATTTTGTAATAAAATTAAAATAAAGTTTAGAGCAACTGGTAAAATGCAGTTTTTACCAGTTTACACTTGTAATATGGACCTCGTTTTATGATTGATAGGCACCAAAATGTGCTGTTTTGATATAAATTACAATTCTGTATTCCTTTTAGCTCCGAAATGAACAATATGCAAAGTGCCTTTAAACTCTCAAAGAATCTTAAAACATGAAGAGAATTCCGAAAATGTCACATATGGTTAGATAAACTGAGCAACAAAAGTTAAGCAACAGGTTTCAACTCTAAAAATTTTGTATTCTGAGTAAATATCGAGTTATTCCAAAACCTTTTCATTATTTTCAATTGAAAATGATACTAAATAAGTATTCATATGGTTATTAATCAAATACCCTACAGTTTACTTACAAATGTAAAACTTACAAGGGAATATTACTATACTCCTTACACCACTAGTTATTTCTATCTCATAATTATTATTTTAGAGACAAAATAGTAAAAGCAAGACTACAAACCAAAAGGTAAGTTCATATTAATTTTGGCAAATATTTGCTTCCAAAAATATATATTCAATTCTTTGGAGTGAGAAATTCCAGAAATAATGTTTCTTTCTATTATAACTTTTGAAGGATGGACCCTTATCCTGAATTTCTTAGTAATCGGAGATGGTGAACACGAACAAAATATGGTCCTTTTTGTATAAATTACATTTATAATTTTATAAATTTGCAATATCTAAATTTAAGAAAATTTTGTTAAAACCTAAGGAATATCTACCTCTTGCATAGCTCTGTCCTAAGCTGATTTTGGCTTTCCTATTTAGATCATATTGGTAATTTGATGTCCATCAGTTTTTACACATAATTCGGTTCATGTATTTCCACATGTTTTGATTTGATCTGCACTGATGAGATATAAGTTGTCGAAATGCACATAAACCTAAATTCACAGTAACCTCGGTATTTTGTTTAACATGATAAATCGTTTGATTATTTGTTTTACATATATTTTGGTAGCAATATAAAAGGACATGAGGAGTAAATACACATGTTTATGTGCTTAAATCACTTTTGAAATTAGATAAATTTACTGGAGATAAAAAAAATAGGTTTTCGTGACTTTGTAAAAGATAAAAGATTCATCTGTATTCTACATCCATAACACATTGAAGACAAAGGCTTGGAATAGAGTTTTTATCGGTTGTTACGATTAATTCTCATTTGGTGCTTAAAATGGAAGCTTAGAATGGATTTTATTTCCAATTAATCCACAATAGATAAACCTACTATAGACAGAAAAAAGAGTAAGTCCACCTGAAAATCAATACATTGTTGAGGATTCACACACATAAAATAAGATAAAAAACATGGGAATCTTTTGATTGTTATTGCTACTTCATTTCCTTTGAATGATAAAAATGAGTACCATGCCCGGTTATTGTACCCATTTAAATGCAAAACAGAAAAATACATTTTATTCTGAAAAAGGATATTTTTGTCGCAATTTTTTTTTAAATCATGTAATATATCCAAACAATATCGCATATGTGACTGTTTAAATAATACTGATAACTGAATGTTTCGATAGAAAGACATAATTGAATTCAAAGTAACACCAGCATAGTAAAGTACTTAATGTGATACCCTTAATATTGCTAATGAGTCATTGTACATAACAACTACTGTGTGCTTTGTAAGGCTAAGTAAATCGTTTTACATATTTAATTTTGCAATCATTTTAAGATAAAAATAAAATATCTTCGATATATTTTGTAGATTTCATGATCTTTTTGCTCTTTATGTGGGAAAATAAAAGAAAATATTCAAATGTCGAAAGAACATTAGCAAAATTGAAATTGATGCAATGACCATTTTTTAATTGATTTGCCTAAAACTTTTAATAAATAACATAATATAAAAGTTACGATAAATTTATTTTTTGCAGATGGTCATGTCGAAAACTCTTCGGTGCAGTTCACATCAAAATATTACGAAAAGCCAGAAACCGAAAGATGTACAACACTGATAGTGAACAAATAACCAATAGTATCTAAATGGAAAATTAAAATCAGATATTTACAGATATTTGTACGAGGGAGGTATTTCTCAGATTTAAACAAAATTAACTAAAAAATTAGATATTGCAAGTTGCCAAACAAAATATAAGAATTGCGATTGTGCCTACAAATGTATGCTGAATATATTTTTTCTATATATTTCAGGTACTTGTCGATTGATTAAGAAAGGCTTCTATTTTTCTTTAATCTAGATGTTCAGAAAAAATGGTATTTCTTAAATGTTCTTTTGCTTTAAAAATTAGATCTACCTCCATCGAACAATTGCGTTTGATATTATTTGTATGCCTACGTAAAAGTCTAGTATAAACCATTAGCATGACCAATAGTATGAAGTTAAGTTTAACAGGGCAAATTAACAATTTTATGAATATTCAAAATTAAAAAAAAAATTTATGTAAGGTTTCGATTAGGTACAAAATATTTTCTTCAGTAATGGAGCATCAATATGTGGAATTGAATAGCTAGAGATACATCAAGGTTTATCTTACCTGGTGAACGAACACATCTTGGGAGCCATCGTCAGGTGTAATAAAACCCCACCCTTTTGCTACATTGAACCATTTACAGCGTCCCTTTCTACGTCCTCCTCCTGAAAAACACATGAGAATAATAAAAATAAATATGGCCGTTAGTGATATTGACCGGAAAATGACCTCAACTTTCCCAATTAAACCTTGCACTGAACACATGGCTTTAAGTTCATTGGTATAAATATGTAATGTAAGAATAATTTGTAACTAAATATCATAAATGTCTTCCGGAATTTTTTACAGCATTATGTAATGTTCACAAAAACAAATAAATGGACAGTCAGAGGAATATTATTAGCATAATTAGATTTGTCCATTATTTCGCAAAGCAATTATCATAAAAAAATATATAATGCACAAAATTTACATCAAGATGCAGATGTTTTGCATTTTTTGTAAATATATAGAAAAGAAAAAAAATGACACTTTCATGTAAATGTTTTGCAACTGCAATGGTCATCACTTGCAAATAAACTCATTAATCATTCACCTCCACATGCTGCCATATCCTTGATTCATTTGGTTGGTTGAAACTTTGTACTGGTCATAGCACGTAATACTTCTAATGAATGACCAATGCATCAATACTGTACAATCGTCATATTCAATCAAAATACTTCACATTTCATAGAAATATTAATCACATGTTAAAATCTAATATGCCTATTGTTCACAAGTTAGATGGACACTCCTTCAAGTAACACGTCTCCTTGAACATTGTCATCGACCCTGTACTACGTCATTTTCCCTGACCGCACATGGACGGAAACAGGTGCTACATAGAAATGTATCCATGTGACAATGTAAAACTTATTAACCACTGTGTTTCTTATAAAGGTCGCACAAGATAACCACGTTGCTCAATCCAGTGGGAGAACAACCGTGAAGATCGTCATGCTTGACCAAGCTGGTCGAGGGTCAGCAACGCATATGTGTTCATTCACATTTAAAAGCACTTGTTATACATGAGAATATTTCAAATTTACTTATCTAGGTCAGGTCAAAGTTCTACACTTTGAACATTAGTATTTAAAGGATGGATTGCATGCGGGCTTTCTAATTTATTACGTTTTATTCTCATTGAACGATGTGTCATTGTAATGCGCAATTAAATTGTATGAATAATTTTGTAAAAGTTTACTATTCTTTTTATATCATAATATGTTTAAATAAATGACTTGTATATGACTTAATCTTACAATAATTTGTGGGAAGTAGGTCTGGATGTTAGGACTGAAAGATTACATACTTGCCCCAGTTAGAGAAGAAAACATGAATCACCACCCACAACCGATCCCATATTCTTCACCGATGATCTCCCAAACAATTTACCGAGGTTATATACCCTTAGCTTGTATAGTGTTTACATTTTGACGTCATATTTATACTAATTTTAACCTATTTGTAAACCACCCACTGATCGCATTTTCTTACATCTTTGACATCATGTGATGTTTCTAGAATATGAATCAAAAGAGGCGGTCCATACCATTTTATGTCCAACAAGATGTATAGGGTGGAGCTTAAAAGATATTCTGATTGGCCAGAATAATTTGTAATATAATTTGTTTCTTTTATTACAAATTGTAAAATAAATATCTTTCTATGCATTTTCCTAATATACCAATGCGATTTTGACTCAGATTTTGACCTGAAATAACATTCAAGTCAAAACCTAAACATAATGATAATTCAAGATTATTATTTGATCTTTAATAACTATTACATTTTTCAAAAAGAAATTTCAAATTTCGCAAATATGGGATTATAATCAACTTTATGTAAACAAAATTTGTTTTCTTACATATATTAATTAGTACCTTAAGTAGTGTTTATTATCTGTAAAAATGTAATTTATAATTCTTTCTTTACATAAGACTGTGTTATAGCTTACGACATTTCTCATCTGAAATTGACTAAAATATCGATATGTTACAATAATTATCCCAATTTTGTATATTTTAAGCTTTAGAGTGAATCAAAAACTTTTAAGTTAATGTTATACATTAAATTGTGTAGCAATTAGCATTCTATTTTTAAGTTATATGTAATTAGAACTAGAATGGTTATTTCCAATGGGGTCCTTGTATGATTATAACTTAAAGTTAGTTTAATATATATTATATTATTTAAGATCAACATTACATAATTCTTAACATGTACTAAAAAATTGTCACGTTTGAGAAAATGCTTTAAGTCAATTTTAAAAGAGGCATGATTTTGACAGCTTAAATTGAATGAAGAAGCATATTTCTGTCGGTAGAGTAAAAAGTTTGATGTAGAGTCTACTCCTCTGATTTTTATAACAGCAAAATTGAATTCACTTCATCTGCTGTAATATATGATTTATTAAAATGCTGTTTCAAATAGTTATAAAATATTGAGTGCGTGTCCCTATCGCAATTGTTTTACTCCATTTTCCTCAACACTAAAAGGGCCCTGGCTAACCCATATTGATAAGAACCATCGACAAAAATTTTCTGGTTTCTGGCGATTCCATAAACTTTAGTTTTCTATTTACTTTTTTTGATTATACAATTCACAGTGCTCTCTCCAGATAAATGTAAACCGATATCAGCCCGAAAAAAAATGTTTTATGATGAGATTTAACGATGTGATTCTAACATTTTCCTTGTAACTTGTATCTTTTGTAACTTTTTTAAAAGTTTCGTTGATGACCAAATGCAGTACATTCAGTTTTTCCAGATGCTAAGAAAATTGGTTATCCAATTATAAAAAGATTCAAACTCCTTCCCTTATTTGTTAGACATAACGTCTGGGTTCTTTGGAAAATTTAAAGTGCTGCAGTTTGCAGTCCGAGTGTATAATGAATGACATTTACATAGGAAACTAGAAGTTGTCGGAAACGACAGCTATCCCCGCACTTCCTGTTTGACACAAAAAACAATTATTATACACCCTGGGCATAATTTTTTTCATTATTTTTTTAATCTATCTATTGATAGTCATTATTGTTACTAATAGAATTCTAGGATATATGGTTGCTAAGTAGAATTCCAAAAAATAAGTGGTATTTGAGACTTTCAGGAAATTTTACCAAGATTGGAATCAATATTTTTGAAATCCAGTTGATGAAAATGATTTTCCTAAACTAAACAAACAATTTAAGTATGGTTGCTNNNNGGTAGAATTCCAAAAAATAAGTGGTCTTTGAGACTTTCAGGAAATTTACCAAAATTGGAATCAAATATTTTTGAAATCCAATTTATGAAAATGTTTGTCCTAAACTACACAAACATTTTAAGTTTGGTTGCTAGGTAGAATTCCAAAAAATAAGTGGTCTTTGAGACTTTCAGGAAATTTACCAAAATTATAATCAAATATTTTTGAAATCAAATTTATGAAAATATTCGTCCTAAACTACACAAACATTTTAAGTAAATTCCAAAAAAATAAGTGGTCTTTGAGACTTTCAGGAAATTTACCAAAATTGGAATCAAATATTTTTGAAATCCAATTTATGAAAATGTTCATCCTAAACTACACAAACATGTTAAGTATGCTTGCTAGGTAGAATTCCAAAACATAAGTGGTCTTTTCATTATTTTTGAAATCTAACAATTGATAGTCTGAAAGAATTCTAGGATATATGGTTGCTAAGCAGAATTCCAAAAAAATAACTGGTCTTTGAGACTTTCAGGAAATTTACCAAGATTGGAATCAATATTTTTGAAATCCAATTGTTGAAAATGTTTGCCATAAACTACACAAACAATTAAAGTATGGTTGCTAGGTAGAATTCCAAAAAATGTGGTCTTATACCGTGTTCACACTACACTTTCATCGCGCATTCAATGCGTATTAAATCTAGATTAAGCATTCACATCTAAAATATATCTGGATTGAATCTAGATTGAATGCGCATTGCCATCTCGCGATCAAACCACCTCTGGTAGGTGGTTTGATCACGCGATGAATGCGTATTGACTTAATCTGGATTATGTCTGAACACTCAATCTAGATACATCGCGCGATGGATTTTGTGCGCAGACTCCGTGCTATATATTTAAGGTCAACCGTATGTTCTCATTTATTTATTTTGCAGGATTATTTTTTTTAGTTTGAATCAACATCATACTGCATACCATTAGAAATACCTGGCGTTGCCGCTTTCAAATTCAATGCAAATGGTAATTGTTCGTTGTTGGAATGCGCAACCTTTTCTTCTCACCAATTTGAAAAAGCACGCCTTAAATCAAAGTAAAATACCGAAGTTGGAGAGAAATTCTTTCTATTTTCATGTTTACATATTATTATTTTTACATATATTATTTAAAGAAAATATACACGTGTACACATAAAACATGTAAAACGATGTTGAAATGTGGAAAAGATGTGGATGCACAATGTAGATTAAATACGCGATCTGAAAGTGTAATGTGGACAGGTAATGCGCATTCATTGCGCGATGAGCGATCGCGCGATCAATCTAGATTGAAAATACACATTTCAGTGTGAACACGGTATTTGAGACTTTCAGGAAATTTACCAAAATTGGAATTAAATATTTTTGAAATCTTTTTGATGAAAAATGTTTGTCCTAAATTAAATAAACAATTTAAGGTAGATCGGTAGTCTTCCGCCATTTTGAATTCGTTATTTATGTTGTTGTGGTATTATCTTGCTTTTTAAATATACAAATATTTTTATTTGTAATAAATCAATCAATATTATATTNGAGTTGAATTTACATGTCTTTATCTAATAAAACGAGGCATGGTAACTTGATAATTGAATAAGTTGGAACAAGATATTTGAAAAAGGGAGATAATCTGATAAAAATATTTTACATAGATATCACTATGAAAATTCACATTTTATAAATTTTATGGAAAACAAAGTCGGTGACCCCCATTTTTCTTTATATTTTTTGAAAGTATGTTCAAAGGGCTAACACATGAATAAAGTAGAAAAAAATCTATGGAATAGTTTTAAAGAAATCAACAATATACCTGTTTTTCCTTATAAATTCATTAGAAATATTTGGTTATTTTGATATCAGTTATTTTAAGAACAAGCACGGTGACCCCCCTTTTTTATTTTTCTATTTCAATGCTAATATAATAAGGAAACTTTCCTGAGAAAATAAAGATAATCTATGGAAAAAATTTTGGACTACCCATCTACCTTAAGTATGGTTGCTAGGTAGAATTCCAAAATATAAGTGGTCTTTGAGACTTTCAGGAAATGTACCAAAATTGAAACGGATTTTCAGAATCCAAAGTTTTCAGAATTTTGTTTTTTTACCAAACATTTGTCAGAATATAAGATAATACGGCAATTTTTTTTTTAAAACATATGTGTCTTTGACATTTTCAGGAAATTTACCAAAGTTGGAACCAGAATCAAAATTCCAAAAGCTTATTGCAAATCTATAGACTATATGCAACAATTCTGCATAAAGATTTAATCGATAAATCCCAAAATGTAGGAGGAGTTTGCGTCACATGCCATATGTGTCAAAATCCACATCTTTTGGTCTTTGTTAAAATTTACATCATGGGGCCCCTTGTTTGCACCAAGACCAATATCAAAAATCCGAAATCTTATTGCGCATCTACAGACTCTATGCAACAATTCTACAACAAAACTAGAGCAATGACTGTCGGAAACGACAGTGATCCCCGCACCCCCTGTTTGACACAGAAAACAGCTATAGACCCTGGGTATAATTTTTCTTAACATTTTTGAAATTAAACTATTGACAGTCACTATTTTTACCGTAAGGAATTAAAGAATATATGGTTGTAAGGCAGAATTCAAAAAAATAAGTAGTCTTTGAGACTTTCAGGAATTTTACCAAACTTGGAATCATATATTTTGGAAATCAAATTGGTGAAATGTTTCTTCTAATTCTTAAAAATTTTTAACAATGTTTTCAATGTAGAATTCCAAAAATTAGTGGTCTTTGACACTTTCAGGAAATTTACCAAAGTTGGAATCAATTATTTTGGAAATCCAATTGGTGAAAATGATTGACCTTATCAAAACAAATGCTAACAGTTTGGTTGCTAGGTAGAATTCCAAAAAAATACGTGGTCTTTGACACTTTAAGGAAATTTACCAAAATTGGAATCAGATATTTTTGAAATTCAATTGGTGAAAATGATTGTCCTAATGGAAACAAATACTGACAGTATTGTTGCTAGGTAGAATTCCAAAAAATAAGTGGTCTTTGACACTTTCAGAAAATTTACCAAAATTGGAATCAAATATTTTTGAAATTCATTGGTGAAAATGATTGCCCTAATGGAAACAAATCCTTACAGTATTGTTGCTAGGTAGAATTCCAAAAAATTAGTGGTCTTTGACACTTTCAGGAAATTTACCAAAATTAGAATCATATTTTCGAATTCTAAGATTTCAGAATTTTTAATTTTTTCCAAATACTTCCCAAAATATAAGATTATAACATGCCAAAATGTCCAAAAATATCAGTTTTTGACATTTCAGGAAATTTACCAAAGTTGGAACCGGAATCAAAATTCTGAAAGCTTATTGCGCATCTACAGACTATGTGCAACAATTCTGAAACAAAATTAAATCCATAAATCCAAAAATGTAGGATGAGTTTGCGTCGCATGCCATATGTGTCACAATCCACATTTTGTGGTCTTTGTCAAATCGACATCTTGGGGCCTCTTGTTTGCATCAAGATAAATATAAAAAATCCGAAAGCTTATTGCGTATCTACAGACCATATGCAACAATTCTACAACAAAATTAAAACCCTAAATCCAAAACCGTAGAAGGAGTTCGCGTCGCATGCCACATGTGTCAAAATAGACATCTTGGGGCCTCTTCTTTGCACCAAGACCAATATCAAAAATCCGAAAGCTTATTGCGCATCTGCAGCATATATGCAACAGTTCTATAACAAAATTAAAACCCTAAATCCAAAAATGTAGGAGGAGTT
>MJUU01008042.1:75955-93923 GCA_002080025.1 Modiolus philippinarum
ACTGCCTAATCACCCTTGCAATTTGGCGCCAAAACACCTAAATTCATACGCCTGACCAATCGTTTAACAAAACGCAAGCCGAAACTCCTAAATTCACGCAAGCCGAAACTCCTAAATTCATACGCCTGACCAATCGATTCACAAAACGTAAAGACAATAAATTCCCGTTTCACTACGTGCCACGGGAATTATTTATTATCGACAAGCCAATTAGATTGCAATGAATAGCGAACTGGTTTGTTATAATATCGTTCAGGGCAGTTATTTGTTGATGATAATTTATAGTGCATAGAGAAACAAATTATTATTATAAAGGTATTGATTTTAAAAAGTGCTATACCATGCGCCGTTAAAGTATTTATGGTCCGTGATTGTAGCAAGTTTTATCCGCTCTAGTTTTAAGTCGACATAGAAAGTTTTTTTTTTTCAGTTTTGGCGTTTCCGGTAAGATTTATTCGTTTCAATCTCCATTCTTTAATACTTATTGTGCAGGATTTTGCTATGTTGATCTTCGTAGTATATCAATAGTTGAAAATATTTTAATTGACAATGTTTGGCGATTTCACCGGCTTGGCAAGCTACCAGTACAAGGGTGCACTCGACCGGTTAAAGACTTTACAAGATTTTATTTCTATGTAAATAATGTCTTATATTACATGTGTATAAGGTGATGATGATGATTTAATAAGCTTAACAAACACATGCATTTAGTCGTCGTCTTAGAAATAATCTAAAAATAATATTGGAAATGAATAACATGATATCTTCAGTTAATGGTCCCCTTCGTGTCATTCAGGTTGTGGTTCGTCGTGAAAGGTTTCTTTCGTCGAGTTACGTCGAGTTTCGTCAGAATGTGAAATATCTCTAATAAGCGAAAGTCAGTATTCCGGCATTTAATACATCAGTCATTATGTACTAATAAGGATGAAAAAAAAAGATAATCATATTTAGTGATAGGAAGAGTGGGACCTATTTTGCTAAACATCACACTTATTCACACAAAATGTATTCAGAGGAAAATGTCATCGCAATGCTGGAATTCTTGATTGATACTAGTAACATATTTGTAGAATTTGGAGAGCAAATTTCCAACAGACAATAGGGATACCTATGGGGACTAATTGTGTGCCACTTTCTGCAGATTTGTTTCTTCATTTGCAGCCAGGTTCATACAAGGGCTACATTGTAGTTCAGAAAAAAAAAACAATAAGCTATAGCCAAGTCATCTAATTTCAGCTTACGTTATTTAGATGATGCTCTTTCATTAAACAATCTTCAATTTAAGGATAACCTTCATCTTATATACCCAAATGAACATGAGATTAAAGAGACTACTGATACATCGTCATCATCATCATCATCATCATACCAGGACCATTATCCTCTACATTGCCAACTCTGGGCGTCTGAAAACAAAACTTTACGACAAGCGTGATGATTTCGACTTTCACTGTCCAATAGTGAATTTCCAGTTTTTTTAGCAGTAATATTCCAACATCTCCGGTGTATGGCGTCCTCATTTCACAACTCATTCGCTAATGCCGTGCCTGTAGGTGGTACAGCGATTTTGTCAACAGAGCGAAATTACTTTCTCAAAGAATGCAAGAACTCTGATTTAAGATTCTTTCTTTACTTAATACTGGGATGATCATTTCTTTTAACTTTCTACGACCTCTCAACGGCAATTGCTGAGTTGCTACCGGACACTACCGCAATGGAAGGGAAGGTTTGGCTAGCCATAAAACCGGTTTAAACCACCATTTCTTTTTAAATGCCTGTACCAAGCCAGGACCATTGGGGTCAACAATATTGCCGCTGGTTTCAACATGATTTGTCCTTTTGTCCCATGGACTTCGGCCCTTAACCACGCTGTTCGGTAATTTTGTCATTACCTCCAAACTTAAACTAGGTAATGTTCAGTCACTGTTTGAATTGTTACTACAGAAATTTATCGGTCGTCACCATGATTTGACAGACCGTTACTATGTTTTTATTTCACAGATGAGAATAGATATCTTTGGGTAGATCCAGGGTTATTGGCGGACTGATAAACACCGACTGTGACAAAACCAGACTTTTCACTGGCAGTGTGACGGGTACCACGCGTGGAGCAGGTCATGATTACCCTACCGGAGCACCTGCCAGCTATTACTTTAGTTTTTTCAGTTTTGCGGTGTTCTTGTTCATTTTTGTTGATTTTTTTTTTTTATTATGATGTCTCAATTCGTGTTGAATATGAATTGTCGCGATTTTGGATTTTTTATTTTGGAATTCCCCTTTCATCATTTTGTCTTCGATATTCGTTCGCCGATGTATTTCAGACAAAATCTTAAATCATTCCGACTGATAATCGTCAAGAAATTTTGACAACAATGATTTGGTTAGTGATCACAGTGAAAGGATATGGAGTAAACGCGTATAGGTAAAGCCATTACAAATGGATGATAGAACCAAGCTAAAACGCTTTTATTGTTGTTTTTTCATCTGGAACTCACCATGACGCCTTCAACAATGAGCTTTGCTCATATCTAATGGTAAGTTCAAAACGGCCCAAAGCACCGGTTTGGGTGGAATTCTTTGCTAAATGTCGAACAACGCTACATCCATGTCATTTCTGGTCATGGATGCGGGATCGTCAACAAACATAAATTAAATTGGCAAAGTGCTCTTACAATTACCGTCATCCGTTGTCCGACAAAATCAGTAGTCTAGTGGAAGATTACAACATATAGACAACCACAACTCACTCATCAGAACACTTGGCTTTATAGAATAATGAAATGTGAGCATCAGGATAGCATTTGGAAATTACAAAACTAATGAATATCAAAATTTTGAAAGTTTGATAGTATATTAATATGATAAATTCTCTCTAGAACAAGTACACCATAACACCATAACAAAAGCGGAATATAGGTTGTGCCACATACTTCAAAATCCTTTACACATTTCCAAGTTTCAGACAAAACTGAAATGCAATAATTGTTAATGGTATTTCATATTACGTTTGTAAAAGTTGAACTTGTTACTATGTAATCCTCAAAACTTGAAATAACTATCCACTGTAATATATATATATATTCCATTTATATATAGGGAAAAAAACGTTCACAAGTTGAAGTCAAAATCGGCCAATTTAGGTCACAATATTTGTTTTTGAATCTAAATATGAAGAAGATTAGGCTTTATATTCTGTCCTTACTGGCTTAGACCCTATTGATTATTTGTTCTCTACCAACTTCTAGTTACATTTGATTGCTGGTCATCGATATATTTTGGTTTGATTGCACGGAAGAGACACAAGTTGTAGAAATGGCCACCTTCAAAACTTAATTTACAGTTACTTCGATATTTAGTTATATTTATTTAATATAGATCAGACGAAAATAACTACCAAAAGCAGGACTTTGGCACGCCATCATCAAATGATCATCAATATAGCCAGATACAGCTACTCATTATCTGAGTATATTTATCAGCTTATATAACAACTATATATATTTTAAACAGTTTCAATATTGGGCTTAGAAATGTCCAGATATATTTAGAATAATGGATACAAAAAATACTGTCGACATAATGGACGAGCCCACTTTGTGGGCGAGTCTATTATTGGAGACAATATTAACAAAACTTCCATTATTCTTTTTATCGGTAATTACTGAAATCATTGATACAACATATTTTGAAAAATGAAAATCAACTTTGAAGAAATTACGAAATTGACTATTGATTAGTAATAGACTTTGTGCGATCCCTTACGTTTTTTTTGCAGATGTACATTTCTTTGTTTACATTGATGCGCTGATTGACAAGGTAGGCATGACATTAGTTACTTTTTGCCAATATTGTTTCGTATTCGGACAGTAGCAAATACTGAAAATATTTGCCTCAAGAGATCAAAGGAAACTCATACAAATTACCGATAAAGCAAAGTACACATTTAAGTGGCTCTTCATTCCAGTGCATAGTAAAAAAATATGATTGATTAGTTAAACTCTAACTAATCAATCATATTTTTTTACTATGCACTGGAATGAACGTTTCACCTTTTTACGACCTGTGGAGTTGCTGCCGGACTCTGTCACAATGGAAGGGGAGGTTTGGTGCTATAAAACCTGTCTAACCCATCATTTCTGTTGAAATGCCTGTACCAAGTCACGACCTTGCGGTCGACAATTGTCCGGTGGATTTCCACCTTTTTATGCCTCTTGGACTTTGACTATTCACATTTATTGCACCCATTTATTCATGTTATTACCTTAGCCGAACCTTGCGTGGCTTAGGGACCGACCATTTGACTTGAGGGGGGGGGCTATGGTTTTTTTTTTCAAAAAAATATTTTGGAGCTGATTTTATGTGAAAAAAAATATTTTGGCTCCCCAAATGATGAAAAAAAAATATTTTGAAGGAGGCTTTCTGCCCAAAAAAATGTTAATTTAATTTTTGAAAAACATATTTTGTTGATACCAGTGTAAAAAATTATGTCCAGTAAAAAGCCATACATTACGTAATCAAGACTTGTCGATCAAATGTGCTTTACTTTTTTCCTGTGGGCTCAAGGCTTTCAACAACAACAAAATTTAGATCTACAACTTATAAAGCCAATTGTTTGTGAAAGAAAAGCAATTTTGTTCCTTTTTAAAACGTTGGGTATCATTTGCTGAAGCTCTTTTTCATATTTTCCTTTGAACCCAAAACGACATATTTCCAGTCTTCAGGTATCTCATCAGCTTTCGCATATTTCTGGCCATTTCCGAAATCGGGCAAAAGATTGTCACTTATAACACATGATTGTCCTTACGGCCGTACATAACTCTCTGGTGTCATTTTATGCGATCTTGCCTCAGCTACTCTTTTAGACTACATCTAGACATTATTTGAGATAATAAAAGTCGAATGTCATACCAGGAAGAACGAAATGTTTTACTCTATACTTTCTCATTTGTTTATGTTTCAATTCCAATAAAACAATTTCAAAAGGAATTAAAAAATAAATATTAAGAGTTCTGTAGCACATAAATCAACTTCTTTTCTAAAGAATCCTATAAAGACAGAGAAACAAGTCAGAAGCGTATAGAGTCAGACAAGTACAAATATACAAACAAATAGATGTAGGTTAAAATGACATTTTATCATGAAAATTCATTTTGATTGTCTCTTTTCTAATGGAAAGGGTTATTATTCCTGTAGAAAATATCGATGTGACTTTGATAAATTTTTTTATCAATGTTTTAAAATCAATAAAACATATAAACTAGAGGCTCAGAGACTGAGCCTGTATCGCTCACCTGACAAAATACTTCCCTGCCATGCATGACCAAAATGATGCTTTTTTACCAATGGAGGTCTAATGTTTGGCTATGTTCTCTATTAGCACCTGTGTTTTTTGTCCTATTGAAATGAGTAAACTTTGCAAAGGACCTTTTACTCCTCATTCCAATACAATTTGCTTCAACAATCAATGACAGTTTCAGAGAAGGTGATGAAAATGTGATTTTTCCCATAAAGTTCAATGTAAAGTAAAACGTACATTCTGTGCTTTGCTGTTATCCTGTTTTTTGTAATTCTGTGCTGGCAGCCATGTTTTTTGTCAAATAAGAACAAAATGAGCAATCTTTGTAAAGGACCTTTAGTACATTAGTCCTATAAAGTTGGATTAAATTTGCTACAGCGGTTTCAGGGGAGAAGATGAAAATGTGATTTTTTTCTATAATGTCCAATTTTAAACTATGTTCCTTGCTGGTAGCCATTTTTTCATCTGATCAGAACGGAATGAGCAATCTTTGTAAAGGACCTTTAGTCCATCATTCCTGTTAAGTTTGGTTTAATTTGCTTTAGAGGTTTTAAGGAAAAAGATGAAAATGTGATTTTCTCATAGGGTCCAATGTTAAACTTTGTTCCATGCTGGCAGCCATGTTTTTTATCAGATCTGAATGAAATGGGCAAGCTTTATAAAGGACCCTTAGTTCATCATACCTGTAAAGTTTGGTTGAATTTGCTTCCCCTGTTTCAGAGGAGAAGATGAAATAAGTTTTCCCATAGGGTCCAATGTTACACTGTGTTCTGTGCTGGCGGCCATGTTTTTTATTAGATCAGAACGAAATGAGCAATCTTAGTAAAGGACCTTTATTACATCATTTCTGTAAAGTTTGGTTGAATTTGTTTCAGCTGTTTCAAAGTAGAAGATGAAAATGTGATTTTCCCATACGGGCCAATGTTAAATTATTTTCCGTGCTGGCGGGCATGTTTTTTTTACAGATCGGAACGAAATGAGCAATCTTTGTAAAGGACCTTCCATTCATCATTCCTGTTAAGTTTGGTTGAATTTCTTCAGCTGTTTCAGAGGAGAAGATGAAAATGTGATTTTCCAATAGGGTCCAATGTTAAACTATGCTCCGTGCTGGCGGCCATGTTTTTTATCGGATCGGAAAAAATGAGCAATCTTAGTGAAAGACCTGAAGTACATCATTCCTGTCAAGTTTTGTTGAATTTGCTTCAGCGGTTTCAGAGGAAAATATAACAGTGGTTTGTGCCGGTCTGTTATATATAAGTTTGGGGAAACTAGCTCACTTTAAAATTGAATAAAACACGGAATAAAGTTCCAAATTATAATAAAGAATAAATATTCAACAATAACAATATAAACATACACACGGAAAATTCCGTATAAATAAAATAAAATGTGGAAATACGGCTTTCCGCAAATAAATGTTCTTTTAGAATAACGTACGACGTCCGTACAGTTTTGATGTCGGAATCCAACTGTCCGAAAACATATTAACAAATAATTGAATGACATATTATTACACAATTAGACCGGCGAAAACATGTGAGAATTAACAATTAATATATCGGAGCATTCAGAAAAAAAGAACAGACAAACAAATTATGAGAGAAATCAATTAACAGCTTAGCGTTAAGTGTCTTAGATTAAAGTCCTTGAGTCTAGATAAGATATTGAAATTAAAATCCAAGAAAATTAAATGTCTAGAATAAAAATACCGAAAATGAAAATTAACCAGATTTAACCACTGTCACAAAAAGATGAAAATGTTATTTTTCCAGTAATGTCCAATGTTAAACCTAAGTTCCGCGCTGGCGGCCATGTTTTTTATTGGATCGGAACAAAATGAGCATTCTTGGTAAAGGACCTTTAGTACATCATCCCTGTAAAGTTTTGTTGAATTTGCTTTAGCGGTTTCAGAGGAAAAGATGGAAATGTGATTTTTCCCATAGTGTCCAATGTTTAAACTAAGTTCCGCGCTGGCGGCCATGTTATTTATCGGATCGGAACAAAATGACCATTGTTACTGGAGGACCTCTAGTACATCATTCCTGTAACGTTTTGTCGAATTTGCCTCAGGCGTTTTAGAGGAAAAGATGAAAATGTGATTTTTCCCATAGGGTCCACCGTTAAACCTAAGTTCCGCGCTGGCGGCCATGTTTTTTAACGGATCGAAACGAAATGAGCAACCTTTTTAAAGGACCTTTAGTACATAATTCCTGTAAAGTTTAGTTGAATTTGCTTCAGTGGTTTCAGAGGAGAAGATGAAAATGTGAAAAGTTTAACGGACGGACGACGGACGCCAAGTGATGGCAAAAGCTCACACTGACCCTTCGGGTCAGGTGAGCTAAAAATGATACTGAATATACGAGAGTCGCATCCATTGGTTTTACAGTTGATAAAACGTTAGCTTCTCGATTAGATCTTGACAGTGATCTAGAGCGAATTCCATACGCAAGTCAGATTTGTCCATCTCAAAACAATCAACAATAGCGATGTTCACTAGATTTCTTGGTTTCGCGTAGTTTTTAATGACACACTGTTTTTATCTAAAGCCTATCTGTTTTAAGTAGTTATCTATGAACTAGTGTATTCAGTTTCACAGACGGAAGCGCCAGTCATACTATAAGAACCGATAAATTTTGTATCTCTTCCTTTTGTTTTATGTATTCTCTTTACAGTGTCCAGTCAATTTTCCTTCGATTGAAACTGTTGCCATAGTAACATATTGAAGAATCTATTTCAGTTAACAATGTTGAAGAGTTCAAACCTCGACCAACAGTGATGACCGATTGTCCGTCATAGGACAAGAACGTGGGTTATCATCATTACCCTTTTTCATCTCATTAGATTAGTGTGAAAACTTATCAATTGATAAACGTCTGACGGGTAAACTATCTTTATCTTTGAAAAGGGAAATCAGGTGCTTGATAAATACACATTTCAATGAAAAATCACTTTTGTTTCTTTTGATATATCATAACTTGTATTCTGAAACGTCTGTTCCTTCTTGATAATGCACTTTTACATTCATAAAAAAAAGATGAAGAAACTGTTTTACTTTATTTATTTTATATACAGAAGGAATTGTTTAAATATCTCTCACCATAATAACATATTTCAGTGTATTCCTGTTTGTTTGTTTCTTCTTTATTTTTAAGATTCTTTTTGTAATGCAAGATATTTGGGTCCAGTAATGTTTTGCCCTGAATTGGTTAAGTAAGAACTTTGAGCACTAAAAACAATTGTGTAAATTAAGGAACTGACGGTTTGAAGTGGGTTGGGTTGAATCGATTTTCGTAGTTATACAGCCTCCAATTTCTTAATCATATGAGACTACTTAATGGTTTTGCATGCTTAAAAACTTGATCAAAGGTCATGGAGTGCTTTCTTTTTCTATGTCAGTTTTTCTAAAACAGCCTATAAACCTGTAGGTGAAACTATTAATTAAGGGTTTGTTTAGAAATAATTATTTTCTGTAGACTTTGCAAAGTTTTGAGGTTATGTGCACTGAAGAGACAGAAGTTTTTGAATTGACCATACGGAGAAACTAGATTCACAGTAATTTCGGTATTTTGTTATTTTCTGTAGATATTGACCAAATTACAGAGTTAGCAGTGTAATTCAAAATCTTTAGGTCTTCGTTATAAAAAGGGAAAGACCAAGCCCTTTTTTATTTTCGACACAAACATATCAACTATATACCAGTTTCCAAGAGACCATGTACCCATAGATTTTCAGCATTGCCATTTAAAATAGGTGGAAATGTCAAACGACATTTGTTCACTATCCACTACGAAACTATTCAGACGTACCCATCTAACCTGGAACCTCCAGTTAACATTTTTATGCCCAAAAATAATAATAACTGCAAACATTTACTATGTGAAATGACTTTCCACTGACTGACCTTCCGCTTAAGTAATAAAAACTTACCACTTGGTAGGCTCATGAAAATATTTTGTCCTGTAGTATTAAAATTGTTTTGTAAACTTAAATTCCATGTAAATTGTTTTGCTAAAAAATTAAGATCACTTTGAAAGTCAGCGTTGTGAATATCTCTCATCATGTCCGCCACACTCAGACCTAGCGGTCAGTTTGTCGAGACGGTCACCGTGCCATTCCTCCACGCTCTTTAATTCACAAATTGACAATTTCAAATAGTATCCGTCGTAATAAAGTGATGTCCAATCGGTCAACCAGCTTGAATTACAAACCCTGGGGCGTGAACTGACCTTGGCAGTGGTCATTGAATGGTAGAAAATAATAAAGAAGTGTTGCATAGGATTCTTGGGAATTTTTCAAGTTCTTAGTACTTCATCACCCAAGTAATTTGACAGTCCATTGAAAACTATAAATTATTTTTCTTTTATTTAATGTTTTTCACACGATCAAACTATAGAAAGGTGCTGGTGACTCTTAAAGCGATTTTTAAAATCCTTTATTTACTGTGCAATTCATATTGCTATGATTTTATTGTCATGGAATTATAATGGCTCTCTGCTTGTCGCATTAACACATCAATTGTATTAAAAATCCAAAATGCATTTTCAGAGCGCAAGGAATAGCTCAGGTATTTGTTGAATATTTATAGAAATGTTTTTTAAAGGACAAGGAAAACAGCAGGACTTCAAATATTGAGTTCGTGGATTTAATTATTAGAAATTAATTTGGTGGTATTGATATTATACACTTTTCTGTCACATAAGCTATCCCCGAAATCAAAAGTTCTAATATTTATGAAAACCTGACAAGAGAACTATATACAATGCATCTTTATAACTTAGAAATGCACTTTTAAAACAGTAGTGAAACCTGTGTGTCGAACTGGTTTTTTACAAATACGTATACTAAATCACTTCGTGCATGTTTTTCTTAAACACAATCGAAAACATTACTTTTCGAATCGGCATCCTAAATGGTTTATTTTAGTTTTTGTAATGAATATTATATGGGAGCGGACTACTTCAGTTGGGAAAACTTGAGTCCAATCCCTTTTGTTGTATTGCAAAATTATTAAAATTATCATAAACGAACTAAAAGGGTGGTTGCAATTTTTGAAAATCTGTATACTGGTAGTATTTGATTAAGAGCAAATGGGATCTTATCATGTCCTCGGTCATTTTTTTTTATAATGGATGTTTTATTTGACGTAAAAACAGTTCCGTCAAATAAAACATACTCCAAACAGATGAACTATACTAGTTTAAGAATACATTCGTACTCGACGGATTTGAATTTAGAAAAATAAAAACAGAAAATATGTATATAGCATTTCTTCAAAGGATTTGTGTTTTTACATGATCATAACAAGAAATCAAAGGAAACCAATGTTTTGTTACAAATTATTTGATTTTATATTATAATAAAATGAAACAGTGTCATCACTTTATTACAATTTACATATTACATCAGATGTATGCACAATCAGCAAAACACGCAAATTGGGATCTCTGATTTTTCCATTACAGGTCGGATTTCCAATGTGTCTGAATAAGGGAGAAACTAATTTTTATCCGTTCATTTTATTCATTTCCTTGCTGTCCTGTTCACTTCTTACATTTTTATTTACTGCATTTTTTTATTATTAATTTGTATTGCGTGTTTCCCTTAACTCCAACAAATGTTTGTAGACACATGACGGAACGGTGACACAAAATTTGAAGTTAATTTAACCATTAACTTAAGACTTTATTATGATTAATCTTTGTAAAACAATGACATACAGAAAAAGAAAATAGAATAACTCACAGTCATAATAAATGTGAAACAGGGGGTTTTTAAATTGAAAATTAAAACATGTTCCAAATGTAAGATAGCGAACCTCTCCTTATATATGTAAAATCCAGGCCCTTGCTGTTAAACATTTGACGTTTATGGAGTCGGGATGGAATGGATGTAGATGTATTTATAATAAGAATATCGTCGTCTATTAAACTTATTCTTGCTTGTTGATGGTGATAGTTTTCCAAATGTTTCATTTTTATCTGCACTGAAGATACATAAGTTGTCGAAATGTCCATCTACAGAATTTAAATTTAAAGTAACATCGGTATATCTAGTTATTAAAAAAACAAATCAACGTGTTCAGAGATCGAACATGACATAGAACATGTTAAAGTATATCTTAACGGGGGTATAAGTCCTCGAACATCAAATATAAAAAATGGAAAAAATAGTGCACAAAAGATAGGAACAGACCTGGCAAGAAATCAGGGAAAACACTTCTAATTTTTATGTCAGAATAGCATGACGGCCACAAAGCGGTACATACGTTGTCAGTTAGTTATATAAACAAAATTTTCCAGAAAATCGAAATAGAAGAATGAATGAAAACACTGTAATTAATAAAAAATTAAGGATTCGTCGAATAGACGAGTCAAAATAGAAAAAAATCCTTTTATAGATTTAGTAAGGGCATAAAGGGAAAGAACATGACATTTTTGCGCTAACAAAATATAATTTCCGAAACAAAAATTTACTCACCAGGTTGATAAACATTTGCTACAGTTATATGGAATCCTTGCATGTTTAACATTATATAATTTACTCCTCTTTACCAAAACCCTCTTTTTCATAATGTACTCCTCCTTTTAAAAAGTAAAAAATCCGCCAGTTATATTCCCCATTTTTTCTTAAGCATCTCTTTGCCGTCGTCAGGCATATATTATGTTGAGGAGCATCAGATTATCAACGTCATGGTGGTCACTAACAAGGTTTATATTTACTACTGACAGTGTGTATTTATAATCAAAACAGGTCAATCAATTTATATTAAGCATTTCTATAATATTTAATGAAGCAATTTGTAAGATTCGTTTGCAGATCTTAGTATGTAGGCTACTCCCAGTCGTTTGGGTCAACATGCGGTCATTGTCTATAAACGGAGAAAAAGGTCACATTGACATAGACGGACTTTTCATAATACATACATAATAAAGACGGGTCAGGCAGTCTCAAGCAACCAAAGGCACTTTGTAAAAGCAGTTAAAAAATAGAAGATTTAAAGTCAGCGAAGACTAAATGAGTACATGAAAAGAAAATTCTAATAACGTGTATTCATATAAAACCGTTAGACCCGACAAACGACTTTATGATAAATCACTATTCAATGGCTTGTTCTAACATTAACATAAAACAAACTTTGGGTCAATAGATAAGATTTGTAATGACTTTGATTTTTAACTATAACTCAATAAAATTTCAAAATGAAAAGAATAAGCATTAAATATACAGAACGGGGATGAGAGCCAAAGAAAAGGGGGCATCTAAGCAAAACTAGAATTAAAATTTAGCACGCAGCAAAATAAACATTTAAGGTGTTAAAACAGCTTTACCATACTGCTGATGTCCACTGAAATACATCATTTTTTACCGTTTAGGTTTTTTTCTATTCTTCCCTGATGCGACAGTGTTTTGCCAGCAGACAATGCTCCATGGCAAGCACTTATTGACCCATCTTCCCAAATTAAGTTTTGCTTCTTTTTTTTTCTATTCCAAGGTTGTTGCCTTTCTAGTAAGCAGTTTGCCCGTATTGGGTTTTATTCGTATGTTCATTATACTTTAGGGTAACGTTATAAAGAAAAGGGAGGTTTCAGTTTCTATAGTCTGTTCTTCTTTTCACACGACAAAAAAGTATGAGGACAAAATCTGACTGTGCTAAGTTATTTTTAACGTAGATTTTTGGATTGAACGTGGCATCGAAATGAGAGACTGTTTTCCACTTTTTAAGATGGCAAATAAGGGTCCAAATTATTAACATCAAACAATTTAAATCATTCGTCAGGAAACGACAAACTAGTTCATCGGGCGAAAAACTACCATTTCGGAATTTCATCTAGTTGTTTTCGCAATTGATTTGAAAATGGAACAAACAAATGAAAATTGACATTACTATAATAGAAACTTAAAGTTGCGAAATACAAGAAAAATGTTTAAAAAATTAATGGATTGTGAATTCCTTTGTTGAGTAGGATATATAGAATTGTAAATAAATGATCATCTTACCTTAAAATCAAAATAAAATCTAGTGAAAGATATAGAATTACATGTGCATATTGTAACTGAAATTTTGGCTTCTTTGCTCTCTTTTAACCTCGAAAAGTGAAATGAAAGAGTGAACATCTGAAATTGCTGAAATTGACAACTACATGCTATAATCTGACAGTTGACTGCATAAGATAAACGCAAATAAGACAAAACAAACGTAAACAATGATCGGTATAGCCTGACTTTTCACCGAAACTAGCAAAAACTAGCGGTAGGGTTAAATTGGTTTATTGGTACCCAAACCTCCTTTACTTTATAATTATTTTATTGTCTGAAAAAATGATCAAAAGGATTGGGAGCAAGATATAACAACTTACTAGTCTCTATCCTTATACATATATTACATTTATTGACATATAGAACAAGATGACATTACAATCATACAAAATGAAAATTACAAATCAATTGAATTATTTCGCCCTGCTCTGTCCCGATTATAAACATATGAGTTAAACCCAATACAGATATAATACTAACTCCATGACCACCATCTTGAAAATGGGGGTACAGTAATAACAAAATTACCGAATAGAGTCCACGAGACAAAAAGACAAATCAGGTGGAAATCACCGGAAAAATTGTCGACCGCAATGGACCTGATTTGTTACAGGTATTTCGAAAGAAATGTTGGATAAAACCAGCTTTATTGCATGCCAAACCCCCCTTTACATTGTGGTTGTGTTCGGTAGCAACTCAACAGCAATTACTTTTGACAGGTCGTAGACAATTAAAAGAAATAATTATCCCAGTACTAAGTAAAACAAGAATTTGGAATCAGAGTACGGACGGAAATTTCAAATGTTTTCACAAGGGATATATATCTATCAAAGAATTGTTTTAAATGATTGTTTGAGACGAATTATCTGAAGCCTTGATTAATAAGGCGGTCACGGAGATAACCATATCTAATGAAAAAGTCGGTATAATTTGTGCTAGCTCTCGCGTAACGAATCAACTGTGAAACATACACTCCGTAAGCAGGAGAAGCTTACTGTCCATGCTAGGGGAATCGATAATTTTTAAAATTAAAAGGGAGGGAATAGGACAAAACGTAATTTTGAGTGACGGGTCAAGGGTACTCGCCGCTGATCTACCGGCTAGTCAAGAGTTAACCAAAAAATCCGTCTGTGTTCTATCCAAAATTTACATCATAAGGAATTCAAAAGAAAAAAAAAACTAAAAAAACTCTTAAGTAAAAAATATTTACTATTGATTGTGAAATTTTTGCCCTATTTCTCCTCTTAAAGCCCAGAATAACCGGAGAAGGGAAAATCTATTGTTTTAGTCCAGGATACCCTGCAAAAAATCTCTTGTGCCCAATAAAACAAGTTTAACCCCGCCGTAGCAGGTTTGCGCCTGTCCTAAGTCAGAAAATTTATTAAGCATTTGTGTGTCTTGTCTGTTTTCTAGTTAGTTTACTTTCATGATGTCTATACGAGTCTAGGATGGTGTTTATTTCGTTGAACTTGATTACTCTTTTGTTTAGGGGCCGACTCCGACCTGCCGTTGGGTGTGGGGTTTCCTCACCGTTCATTGAAGATCTTATGGTGGCTTTGAGTTGTTATTACTCCCCTTTTGGTCGTTGTCTCTTTGACACATTCCCCGTTTCCCTTCCCTTTTCTATCTTGTGCAAAATTAATGTTATGAATACGACTGAAACAACTCAAGTGGCAACTGGGAATCATAAAAAGTGTTCAAAGGACGAGGCCATCACTTTTGCTATGCTTAAGGGAGATCAGAAAGTCTGGCACTTCACCAAGAAACCTGGGTGTAAAAACTCGTTTGGTTTTGTTTATTTATTTCTACTAAAACTACCTCAGTATCTACTAGAATAAACACACCTATCACTTAAAAATACATGTTAACATCTTCGGTAAATACAAAAGCGTGTTAGACGTCACGCTATCTGACAAAGGCTGCACTATATAAACATGATGTTTCGAATTTTACAAGTATACTAATTTACTTAATGGATTAGTGGTAGGTGATGGTCATCGACCACACGATTTCCTTAGGCCATGATACTCTTTGTATGTGGAATTCGAGTTTAACGTGTATACTACAATTAATTTTGTAAACAAGTTTTTAAAAAAATGTGTCAGAACGACATCAAATGCTGCCGCCTGACAATGATCTAAATATAAAGAATCTAAGAATTTGAGCCAAACTAGAACTTGAATTGTAAGTCATCATGAGTTAAGTCACATATCAAAATTTTAGTCAATATCGTGTTAAAATGTCTGAAAGAACTACTTCAACAAAGGGTGAATGAAGACATTACACGCATAATTATAATAAATATCAATTCAGTATTTAAAACTTCTTTTTAAAAATGTCAAGAATAAAATGCTTTGGTTTCAAAGTCCAAAAGACAATCAATGCTTTGATTAAGAACAACGCAAAGTGCACACTGATACGCATTAAGCAGGGGTATATTAATAGACAAAATAATAGTCGACATAATAGGTATGTTATATACGCTGATAAATTTCAGAAACCCAATTTTACCCCAAAAAATCATTTTTATGCTTTTCGCCCTTCCTTTGAGCCTTTTGTTTATTGAAAATGTTATTAATTGTTTAATTTAACTGTTTAAATATGTTACAAGAAACCTAAAGAAAAACACATAAAATTTTACAAAGATAAATATTTTTTTTTTTCATTTGCCCCCCTTGGGGCTTCTTGTTTAATTCAAATATTCAAACATTCCAAAAAGTTTTTTAAAAAAAGCTGCATCCAAATCTGACCAAAGAGAACAAAAAAGAATGCATTTTCCCCCATTGTCCCCTTTGGCCTTGTGTTTCTGAAAAAGGTAAAGCTATCTCAAATCCCTCGACATACTACAGCTGTGCTAATTTCATAAGGAATTTTAAATTAAACAAGCTTAATGTCAACACGTATGTGATAACACCCAATTAAACCGCTTTTCGACCTTTTTTCCGGAACAGCAAGGTCTAAGAACCAAATTTTAAAATGGCAGCTTAATGCTTGTGCAATAAAACATCATCTTAAAATGGGATGATGATGATTCAACTAGGGTACAAGTTTCGCTATTACACAGATATGGCACGCGATAGTAACAAAAATGCGGTATACCTAGTATTTCGAACGGAAACTAGGGGTTTTCGTGCGAAATACTAGGTATACCGCACGTTAACCATGGGTTTCCGATCGGTATACATAGTTTTCGGCGAAAACCCTAGTTTTAGATTGAAATTGAACGGAAACTAGGGATTTGCGACGGAAACCCATAGTTTCCGATCGCATTAGTGGCAAGGTTTCGGTACAAAATTTATGGTACATGCATTTTGTAGCCGGACACACGGACATACAGGCTACAAAGTGGTTTTAAACACCCCAACGAACACGAATCTGTCTACAACGTCATAAAAATAGAAAAAGAAAACATTTTGTGTAAACAATCGTTAATTTAGTTGGATTTTACATTTTTTTGTCACGTTTTATGCAAGTTTAAATGTTATACCGATCACATAAGAGGAAACAGGTGATGTAACGAATACGCATGCGCAAAGCAAAGCGGGACTTTTCTCCTGAATAAAAACTAACTATATACTAAGAGTATAATCATCGATATTCATTTCCAAAATATTGCTTTTATTTATTGAAATTTATATAACCGGTAAGACAGCCATATGATTTCGTCAGGCATGCGCAAAGCAAAAGCGGACCTTCACTACTATATACTTTTTGCATAATAACTATAGCAGTATTTAAATATAATCGTTATTTCTTTCCAAAATATTGCATAATTGAGATAAGCCGTGCATGATAATATGATTTTGTTAGGCATGCGCAAAGCTACGCGGACCTTTTCTACTATATTGCTATAGTAATATTAAAATATATTAATCATCGTATTTTCTTTCATGTCCTTTCCTTGACATATCTGTAAATGAAATTAAAGATATACTGGAATGTCTACAGTTGGGAAAAGCAGTCGGGCAAGAGCATTTAAGTCATAACTTACTAAAATATACATCTGCTAGTGTATGTATACCCCTTCAGATCATTTTTAATTACTCAAATCGAAATTGTATATACCCACAACTTTGGAAATCTGCTATAGTAATTCCTTTATTCAAGAAGGGCGTTAAATCAGATCCTTCTAATTATAGACCTATCAGTTTATTAAGTTGTGTAGGTAAAGTTTTTGAGAGAGTGGTTTTCAAATACATATATAATTTTCTTATTGATAATTCCTTGCTGTATAAATATCAATCTGGATTCATGCATAATCATTCAACTGTTCATCAACTTATAGAAATATATCATAATATATGTTTAGCTTTAGAAAATCGGAATTATATGTGTACAGTCTTCTGTGACATATCTAAAGCTTTTGATCGGGTTTGGCATGCAGGTTTAATAAAAAAAAGTGGAGGCATATGGCATTTCAGGAAATTTGTTAATATGGCTTTCTAATTATATTAAAGATAGAGTTCAGAGGGTGGGAATTAACAATACTTTTTCTGAATATGGGAAAATAAATAGTGGTGTACCCCAAGGGTCGGTTTTAGGGCCATTATTATTCTTAATATTTATCAATGATATTGCTGACAGTACTGAAAGTTTGTCAAGATTATTCGCTGATGACACTTCGCTATCCTATTC
>MJUU01008044.1:0-15775 GCA_002080025.1 Modiolus philippinarum
TTTATCCGCATTTTCTCTTTTACACCACTTCTTACAGAATGACATGACAGCTTTTTTAATGACTTCTATATATATTTACATAAATGTCAATGTGGAACCACAATTGATTCAATGTTGTTTTAAAATGTAAACTTATCTTCTTCAGAAATATCTTACGAAACTGTAGCAAAAAAAACCGGAGGTAATCAGCTCTAAAAGTTTAAGAGTTATGGCATTTTACATATTGCGGTTGAAAATACAATTTTTACGAAATATTTTGGAAGATGGGCAATTTTGAATTATCTCGAAAATGAAATCATGAAGGTATACTTTTCTTTGCAGATTTGGAAGAAGCATGTTCAAATTGACTTAATTTCAAAATTTCACGAAAACATCAGTTCAGGATCTTTACTGTATCCTATCCCCTTAAATAGCCAAGAGTAGGACAGACGCTTGCGAATCGTACCAATTGAGATATACATATGTTACAGTACAAATTGGAATCCAGTAGGATCCGGAATCCTCCTAGTGCAGATTGGAATTCTAATTTCTACTGGGACAAATTAGAATTCTGATTTGTACTGGATTTAATTAAGTATAAATCGGAATTCCAATTTCTACTGGGACAAATTAGAATTCTGATTTGTACTGCATTTAATCCAGTATAATTTGGAATTCCAATTTCTCCTATCCTAATTTATACCAGTAGGATTCTGGATCCTACTAACTTAAATCAAAAAGATGACATACTTCAAAACTATATTTCTGATACTAATATTGTTGATTTGAGAAGTTTTTGTTTCCCTGGGTTAAAGGCAGTAGATCCTGTTACATTTTGTACTCTACCTGAAATTTCACACATTGTCATGTTAAAAAAAATCATTCATTGAAAGATTGCAATATAACAGCCACAGTTTGTAATTACTCTGGCAAATACAATACCATGCCATGCCCTTGTCGTAAATACAAAATTCCCTGTTTTACCAAATGTTACAGACAGAGTTCAACAAATCGACAGTTCTAATAAAAGTATGTCATTTGTCTTTCTATTGTTTAAGTATTTAGTTTTTATAAATTAAAATGTTGTAAAAGACATACTTCTTATAACAAAATCAAAGACTTTTTTCAGCTTTCATTGTCAGTAATATCCAGAATCCTACGAAAAATGAACGTTTATTCTATATATATTTACATTAATGTCAATGTGGAACCACAATTGATTCAATGTTGTTTTAAAATGTATACTTACCTTCTTCAGAAATATCTCACTGTAGCAAAAAAAACGGAGGGAATCAGCTCTAAAAGTATATAAGTTATGACATTTTACATATTGCGGTTGAAAATACAATTTTTACGAAATATTTTGGAAGATGGGCAATTTTGAACTATCTCGAAAATGAAATCATGAAGGTATACTTTTCTTTGCAGATTTGGAAGAAGCATGTTCAAATTGACTTAATTTCAAAATTTCACGAAAACATCAGTTCAGGATCTTTAGGGACCGACCATTTAACTTGAAAAGGGGGGGGGTATGGTTTTTTTCTAAAAAAAATATTTTGGATCTGATTTTATGTGAAAAGAATATTTTGGCTGCCAAAATGATGAAAAAAAATTTTCTGAATGAGGCTTACTGCCCAAAAAAATAATGTTAATTTTGAAAAAAAATATNCCAAATGTTACAGACAGAGTTCAACAAATAGACAGTTCTAATAAAAGTATTTCATTTGTCTTTCTATTGTTTAAGTATTTAGTTTTTATAAATTAAAATGTTGTAAAAGACATACTTCTTATAACAAAATCAAAGACTTTTTTCAGCTTTCATTGTCAGTAATATCCAGAATCCTACGAAAAATGAACGTTTATTCTATATATATTTACATAAATGTCAATGTGGAACCACAATTGATTCAATGTTGTTTTAAAATGTATACTTACCTTCTTCAGAAATATCTCACGAAACTGTAGCAAAAAAACCGGAGGGAATCAGCTCTAAAAGTTTAAAAGTTATGACATTTTACATATTGCGGTTGAAAATACAATTTTTACGAAATATTTTGGAAGATGGGCAATTTTGAATTATCTCGAAAATGAAATCATGAAGGTATACTTTTCTTTGCAGATTTGGAAGAAGCATGTTCAAATTGACTTAATTTCAAAATTTCACGAAAACATCAGTTCAGGATCTTTAGGGACCGACCATTTAACTTGAAAAGGGGGGGGGTATGGTTTTTTTCTAAAAAAAATATTTTGGATCTGATTTTATGTGAAAAGAATATTTTGGCTGCCAAAATGATGAAAAAAAATTTTCTGAATGAGGCTTACTGCCCAAAAAAATAATGTTAATTTTGAAAAAAAATATTTTGTTGATACGCGTACAAAAAATAAATGAATTGTTTCGCGCGAAGCGCGAAAAAAATTTTCTGTCCAGAAAAAAAAACATACCCCCCCCCCCTTTTCAGGTTAAATGGTCGGTCCCTTACTGTATCGTATCCTCTTAAATAGCCAAGAGTAGGACAGACGCTTGCGAATCGTACCAATTGAGATATATACTACTCAACAAAAGAAACGAAACACAGTTAATTTTGTTAATATTTTTGTATTTCGCCATATAAAGATTTTATTTTAGTGTATTAATGTATTCAACGACAAAACACATTTGTTTGTTCCAATTTTAAATCCATTCCGAAACGGATATGATGAAAATCCGGAATGGAAGTTTTTCGTCCGATGACAGAGTTCGCCGTTAACTGATGGATGATTTAAATTTGTTGATGTCAATAATTGGGACACTTAATCAGGTTAACAATTTGCCATTTTAAAAAGTGGAAAGCAATGTCTCATTTCGATGCCCCATTCAGTCCAAAATCAACGTCGACAATGGCTTAGCGCTGTCAGACCGTCGGTATTGATTTTTGCCCTCGTAATTCATGGTTATGCGAAAAGAAGAACGAACTAAAGTCTGTTGGTTAGTCTCAAGCAAACATGCGCATCAAATTATAAATCACGTGACAGCAGGTCACATGAGACGTCGCAACGTCAACATCGCGTAACACGCGTTTTACGCTTATCAAAGCGGGAGTTGAAAATGAAAAGAAGGCCTGTTGAATTCATGGTCGACATAGCAACACATTTTTGAAGTCATCCGGTTCGCAAATGTGATAGTTTGGTAAAAAGAAAATGTTGAAATACTCACTATTTACGTCTGCAAACAGAAATTCGATTAATGACATTGACCGTGACCGGAGATGGTTCAGAAATTGTAAGAGACATGATTTCGGCATAATGTTAATACTTGCGTGCAAAAAAAAAAACTTTTTTCTACGAGTTATGACTTTTTGCTAGAAAGCAAAATAATATTTTTTATAAAATCTGTGTATCGTTTCTTTTGTTGAGTAGTATATATATGTTACAGTACAAATTGGAATCCAGTAGGATCCGGAATCCTCCTTGTACAGATTGGAATTCTAATTTCTACTGGGACAAATTAGAATTCTGATTTGTACTGGATTTAATCAAGTACAAATCGGAATTCCAATTTCTACTGGGACAAATTAGAATTCTGATTTGTACTGGATTTGATCCAGTATAATTTGGAATTCCAATTTCTCCTAGGAGAAATTGAGATATCCTAATTTATACCAGTAGGATTCTGGATCCTACTAACTTAAATCAAAAAGATGACATACTTCAAAACTATAATTCTGATACTTATATTGTTGATTTGAGAAGTTTTTGTTTCCCTGGGTTTAAGGCAGTAGATCCTGTTACTCTACCTGAAATTTCACACATTGTCATGTTAAAAAAAATCATTCATTGAAAGATGGCAATATAACAGCCACAGTTTGTAATTACTCTGGCAAATACAATACTATGCCATGCCCTTGTCGTAAATACAAAATTCCCTGTTCTACCAAATGTTACAGACAGAGTTCAACAAATAGACAGTTCTAATAAAAGTATGTCATTTGTCTTTCTATTGTTTTAGTATTTAGTTTTTATAAATTAAAATGTTGTTAAAGACATTCTCCTTATAACAAAATCAAAGACTTTTTTCAGCTTTGATTGTCAGTAATATCCAGAATTCTCCTGAACAAAATATCCAGTATTATTCTAGATCATACTAGAATTTCAGTAGGATTCAGAATCCTACTAGTATAAATCAGGATATCTCTATTTCTCCTAGGAGAAATTGGAATTCCAATATGTACTGGATTAAATCCAGTACAAAATGGAATTCTAGTTTGTCCTGGTAGAAATTGGAATTCCAATTTGAATTAAATCAAGTACAAATCTGAAATCTAATTTGTCCCAGTAGAAATTAGAATTCCAATTTGTACTAGGAGGATTCCGGATCCTACTGGATTCCAATTTGTACTGTAACATATATATATACCCGTAGAATTGAGCTAAAGGAACGTCGCCGTCCAGAAAAAGGAATACATCGGCAAACGAATACCGAAGCAAGAACGAGGAAAGGGGAAATTCTAAAATCATAAATCCAAAATCATGGCAATTATTGAGACAGTATGACAAAGACATAACAAACAAACAAAAATGAACAAAAATGCCACAAAACTGAAGCACTAGCAGTGTGAACCCCTATGAAAACTGAGGTATCATCAGGTGCTCTGGAAGGGTAAGCATGAATTACAATTACATATTTTTTTACTAAAATCTCCCATTTTTAACTTAATTCCGTTTTTACAGACAGCTGCGGAGGTGCCTCAGATAATTATCTTGTTAAAAATCTATTCTGTTGGCTAATTTTGTGATAATGTTATCTTTTGAAATATTCAGTGCATGTTAGTCTGCACTTTCTCGTTTGCACCATTTTATACAATAATTGGTCACTGCGTCCTTGATAATATGAAAACACGCTTGCCGGTTTTTAATGTAACTTGGGCGATACATGGAACCATTTCTTAAGAATTTACGATTATTTATCTCCAATGATGTTTAAGTTCCCCGGTAACATATGTCAGCTAGGATCATGGCGATCATTGCAGGCGACTAGGAACAGTCTCATATGCAAGGGTAGTTCTTCTCGAGATTAGCATCATATGTTATATATGAGTAATTGAAAGAGATACTGGCAAGTTTTTTTGTACGAAAAGGATATGGCAGGCATATCTTAATTATCAAATTACATGAACAAGTTATTGAATATATGGTCCAGAGAATGCCTGCAATGTTGATTAATGAAATGAAAGAGACAACAAGAAACATCTACATTGGCTGAAAATTATAATTACATGCCATAATCTGCCAGGGAACTTCACAGGAAAAAACACAAATAAGACAAAAGACAAACGTTAACAACGATAGGAACTCGGGACATCCGGACATGGGACTGGCTCTAGCAAACATCCATATTCAGTTTTCAAAAATTGTTTTATATGTTCATCTGTTTGTCGATTCCAGGATAAAACCGATGAAAGCAGAAATTAAAAGAATCAATAATTCTAGAACAGTTACAGAGCGGACAAGTATTACATTCTAAAGAGAATTTATGATGTTGCGTCACAGCAATTGAACAAAGCCATGCCGCAAATTGGTTTAAAACAGTATAGGAGGTTTTTACGTTTCTTTTTTATATTATTATTCATACTTCGACCATTTGACCTACAGTGGCGTAATTTTGGACAAGAAATTTCCAGGATGTCAAACTGAATGTTTCCCTGACCCATGATGTTATTATTAACAGATTAAAACATTAAGGGCGAACAGTCTGAAGTTCTTGGATCTAAGAGAGTTCAAATTATCTCCTATTTCTTACGAATTCTTGGATTGGTCAGCGGATTTTTTTTCTACAATTTCTAGTGGTTGCATCTTAATAAACTTTTTGTCATGATTATAAATAGAACAGTGTTGACATATTTAAATCTGTTTAACCCTCAATTTCTTTGAAATTTCTGTATCCATATGGTAAATTTCGGTTGACAATTTTTCCGGTGACTTTGCATCTGCTGTAGTATTTTGAAGTTGAAATCTAGCGTGACATGTAGGTAAAAAATATCGTATTATTCAATATATTTAAGTTGTGTTAAGCATACTGCCGTCTTGATCTCATAGTGGAGAACTTGTCTCCAAAGATTAAAGCTGTAATGTCAACTAATGAAAAAAAATCGAGGTGTAATAAAGTTATAATTTCGTTGTTGAACTAGCAAGTTTTCACTCCTCAAAACAGCATATTTATCGTAGTAATTTTTAATTCATTTAATAAATTAAGGGTTTTGTCTATCATTACATAGTACTTTATCAGATGATTAATAAATTTAAAATAAGTGGATAAATTTATTCATAGTTGCCAACCATTCCGGATTGCCCGGAATGTTTCCGAAAAATAAAGGTCGTTTCCGCATTCCGGATTTTAGCCTGTCCATTCCGGATTGACTCTTCAATTTTAAAATTATGAATTGACTACCTATAAAAAAATGTTGCAGGCACACATCGAAAATGATGTTTCATTTGATGAAAGTGATTTAGCTTTATGTATGTCCTATGTCAGACATATGAAGCTTAAATCCTCTAGACACTTGATAGCGCTTTACACAACGGGCTACCGAAGTCGGATGCCTTTATTTTTACAGTGTGCAAACTGGTTGCAAATAATGACAGTCTTAAAACTTATCAGACCACATTATTCAAAACTTCCTTATGTTTATTGTCTGGGCCATCTGGATGTAGCATCAGTTTTCAGAGGCTCTATACAGAACAGCGGGGCACGTTCCCATGTGTTGGATAGGAAAAGGCCCTGCGTATGATGGATAGCCATGTTAAAGTAAGAAAATCCTGACCGTGAATAATTGTAGCTAGAATTGGTAGAAACCACCACGCCACATGCAGTATAAGGACAGAACCTTCTATATTTTACTCGCACAAGGGCAGACTGTTGGAATCGTATAAACGGCTAAATTTCCTGCCCCTACCCATTTCTCCTATTTTGCATAAATTTGTCCAAGTTGTCTTTCCACCTTAATATCTTTCTTCATTTACTTATAAATTTTTGAAGAGATAACTTGTTTTAGTTCTCATATATATTGTACCTGTCCCATGTAACTTAATCGGTTTTCATGGCTCAGGTGACAGAGCTGCCTGGCGCGTCCCCAGTAGCAGTCAGGTCAAAAAACGGAAAGCCTGACCTCAAACCATTGTAGCCAAACTGTGTCGAGACACGCCACGCTCCATGATATATTTAGACCTCTTCTATATTTTCTCTATACAAAGAGCAGTCCAGTCAATTGGTCTCGTATAGAAGGCTAAATTTCCTGCCCCTACCCATAATCATAACTCGTTGCCCCAGTTGAATTCCACCTTTATTTCTTTCTTCTACACTTTTTTTTAGTATTTTGAATTGTATATATATTCCTGAAATATTTCTCACCGGATGTTAAACTCTAATAAATAAATCATATAACTGACATGCCAATATTGCCCAATTGACATAAAATGATAACAAATATGATGAAGCAGATTTCAAACCATGAAGATAAATGCACTTCCCGGCACCTGAATCGGTTTTAGGGATATGGCTTCAGAGCCATCGGATGCATTCCCAGGTCGTAAATAGAGAAAGGCAAATGCCTTCTCTATGCGTGGTATTCGGATCACAATTAGAAAGCCTGACCGCGAATAAATGTAGCCAAACTGTGTCCGATGCAGTATTTAAACACCTTTAATATTTCTATAACGAGAGCAGACTCACTTGGCATTGTAAAGATGGCCTTATTTTTGCCCCTACCCATTCCTCCTATTTTTCAGTGGCAATCAATACTCGTTGCCCCGATTGTTCGATCCACCTTTATACCTTTCTTCTAATACATAATGATATTTTTGAAACGATAAACTTATTGTCGTCATGACAGATTCAAGCTATTGAACCTATTCCTCACAGAACGTAAAATTCTAATTAATGAATTAATTTTAGAAACGCTACGTCCTATGCAGTATTGATCTCACTTCGGTTTTTTAAGAGTGATAAATTTCCTGCCCCTACCCATTTTCCAGCGGTATGCGAAACTCATTGTCCCTTGCAACTTTTTTCCTTTCCTCATTTCAAACATAATGTTTTGAAATGATCAATTTGTTCTCGTCCTCATATAATTGAAAAATTGATGACTAGATGTAAAATTTTAAACAAACAATCAATAAACACACTTTAAAGAATGACATGTTTTCTTTCTCAGCAATTAACCAAATCCGCCTCAACACACTTTTGTAGGGTACAAGAAATGAACGTACGCAGCGTCTGTGGCAAAACTACTCTTTCAAGGTAGAAATTACGCTTTTATTCGTCTTGGACTATTCTTTCATACAAAAATGGGTAAAAAGGTCTGTACCCTGCACAACGTAACATTTGCATTTTTAATATCGGCATTGGACATGGCGATTTAAACAACATTGAACGACATGTTTCAACCGACTGACATGCTTACAATGTTCAGCCAAATCGGTGGGTTCATTATATATAAAACACTTATCAAAGCGACTTTTACATGTCTGAATAAGTCAAAACGGTACATGTATCATTTCAATGTGTCGTAAACCTTTCTAACGTGGTCCCAAAAGACTGATTTTCACGGATTCCGCAAAGCAATGGTTATTTCCGCATTTTCAATGGCATATTTCAGGATTTGGAAAGTTGAGGTTGGCAACTATGTATACTGTGATGATTTTTTGGCTGACGCGAACAGCAGTTTAAAATATCTTTTGTAAACACTGACAGCGGATGTTAGCAATCTGGACCAGGTCCGTTAAAATGCATCAAGGTTGTAAAAAGTATTTTCATGCATGTAATTATGTATCAAATATGTAAAATCACACTCGGTCTTCCTCTTCGGAAGATATATATTATTGAGCTTGTGGTCCGTTTTTTGACGTCTATGGCCTGAGATACGCAGCTAATGTATCTAAAACCTCTGTTCGTCTAACTCCGAAAGCCACTTAATAAGAACCGGTAATAAATGATAAAATTAATGATATAACGTGGTATCTACCTTATTCAGCGGTGCTGTTTAAAATTGAACTTTGCCTTCTAAGAACTTTTTCTTGAGAACTAAATTGATTTGAACCAAACTATGCGTGAATTATTCTTATGAGGTGTTGATATTTTACTTAAGTACCGATCCGTCATCCAATATTGCCGCCGCGACGAAACTTAAGTTAACATTGAAAATCTTCTACCTCTAGCGAACCACTAAATGGGTTTAAACAAAATATAGTTGGCATAAATAACACTCGTAAAGTGATAAACAAGTGTCGTTACTTTTGTGCCGATCCGTAATCAAACATGACCACCAGCGGTGAACTTGGTTTAATTAGCACTGGAAACTGTGGAAATGCATAGAAAGTCTTCTTCTAGAGAACCGCTCAGTGGATTTGAACCAAACATGGTATGAATGATTTTGTGAGGTGTTGAATACGTGTTCTACTTTGGTGCCGATTTATCATCCAAGATGACTGTCAGCGGTGAATATAGGTTAACATATTGTAGTCTATATATTCTTTTAGAGAACTGCTGAATGGATGACCACAAGTGGGGAACATAGTTTAACATAGGACCGAATAGGAAATGACTTCAAAGGTCTTCCCCGTCTCCACCCAGTCAACTTTTTCTTGCGATACTCATGCGTGCAATATGGGCCGAGATGGCCCAGTTTTTAACAGGAAACATGTAACTATACAAGACTCATCTAACTCATCTAAGACTAACGATTTAATATCATTCTTCTTCCACCTGCAACAGTATCGCTGATCTGAACTGTAACAAACAAATTAGAGTAACTCACGCGTGAAATACCGGTATGGGTCAAAATGACCTAAATTTTATCAGGCAACTCGTGGATATCCAAAGTGCATCGCTGACATTATTCACTTCCTACTCAATAGTATCTGAAATTTTGCTTTTAACGCAAACTTTAACCTATGTCAATCATGCCTGAAATATCAGTAAACGTCATCCAAAATTTATCAGGACCTTTTGACGATCAAAATCAAAATAGCATCAAAATAGCATCAATCTATCTGCTCTAGCATCTCAGTTTTGGAACAACAAAAGAAGCGTTCTATTGCTAGGTTCTACCATGTATTTAGAGAGACTTTGTCGTATGTGCATCTATTCCATTTCCTTTCATTGTTTATTTAAACAATATTTACTACCTTCGTCACTAATGCATTAAATATAGGTCACGGTGACCAATATCAATTTTCCACGATGCTTTTATGGACAAAAGCTTATAAAAAAAAATAATATTCATAGACATGCATGTGACAAAGTAAATGTGACACTTTACATACCTTAAACCGGTATACTGAAATAACTGTAAGAATTTGTGACTAATATGTGAATGACCTACGGACAAGCTGGTTACTGATATCGGATGATGATATCCTTATAAGGCGTCTACAGTAATCTACGGAGGGCGTTGTATCTTTATTTACTTTCAGATACGATGTAAACATTATTTTCTTTTATGAGTCATGGAGGGTGTGGGAGTATCTACAGAATGAGTTTGCGATTTAAACCAGTGGTTAATTACACAAAATAAATGAAGAAAATTTCTACGCGATTCCACTCCCATGCTGTTCCTAATTGTCCTTTTTCTTAAATCAGCCTCTGTCACTGTTTGCCTCATCTGCTGAACACGATCGCACACATTTGCTAACAGTGAAAATTTATTTGTTTGTCATACAGCCATCGATCTATGTAAAGTCTTGACAAAAAGAAGCAAGGTAGAAAATACCATAATTTCATTTCAAATAGCAAGCATTACGAAATTGAAAATGTGGTTTTACAGTAATATGGTTCAAAAGTGTAAACTTGCATTTTCAACGACGATTGATAACTTTATTTTCTTTCGATTTTCTTTATTAGTTGACATTGTAGCTTAGTTGGAAACAGGTTCCAAATTATAGTATCAACCCTCAAATATGCTTAGTACAGCTAGTAAAGGTAAAAAAAATGCACCAAATACAATAATTTTAACCTATTTCAACTTGTAGCATCTGCTGGTCATGATAGTAACTGCTTCCCCAGTTGCCTGTAATAGGGTGTGTAGAAGCACTGGAGCTTGTTACACTCATCTAAACTAATCCATTATCGTGAAAAAGAAAGGAAATGGGGTAAATGTGCAGTTTAATTAAAAAAAAAAAGTATAATACAAATTATAGTTCTGAAAAAAAAGCTGATGACTAAGAATGCCGAATATAGACTTTTAGTTGATCGATTTTTTTTTCATTTATCATAGTAACAAAAGGATTTTCACCTTCATGCTTTTCCCGAATTACGTCGCTAATGTACTATCGGATTGATTGCAGGAAACTGACCGTTTCATGCATGTTAAAAAAATTGTTCTTTGTGAATTTAACCGGTACCATGATGTCACAGAACAAAACTTGATGGCGCAAGGATGCCGCCAAACGGCACAAATATGATAAATGCATTTTTACGGGCATATACAGGACTCATTTTTGGGCGAATTTAAATTTTCCCTGACTTTTTCAATTTCAATTTTGAGAGCATTTATGGAAAAGAAAGGAAATGGGGTAAATGTCAAAAAGACAACATCCCATATCCAGGTTAAAACGACAAAAAACAAAACATCTAGGGGTCACCATATGGTCTTCAACACAGTGAGGAACCTCACACCATATAGTAAACCCTAAATGGCCCCGAAAAGGTAAAAAAAGTGAATAAATCAATGGAAACAAACCACATCCAATAACCCAAATATCAAGAAACTAAAATTTTATAAGAAGACAAGGACAAGCCAATGACCAACATATTCCTGACTTGGGACAGGCGCAAAAATTGCGGTGGGGTTAAACTCGTTTTCTTGGATCCAAACCCCCACCCTATCTGTGGTGAATGGCTAAAAATAAATACACAAAAAGACTTATACATTTATAAATTAATTGATTTTTTTTATAGTTGTTGTTGCAGTTAATCACGAAGTTTAAGCATTATTTTATATGTACTTCAAAGAGAACTGTTACAGATAGTGGGCAATTATCTAGTATGTGAAATATATTTACATGTTTAAATAAAAAAAAACCCATAAAGATCTACACTATTTACATGGTCAAAATGTTTCCAAAGTGTTTACTTGCAACGTACATGTGCAGAAAATAACATATGTAACAAGCTGTATAAAGGTAAAAATTTTGAAAATTTCAGAAAATAAAATGCATATACATGTAGTGCTATCTGCTGTATAAGATACATATGTATGCCTGGTTCTGACAGTTCTACAAAGGAGATGACGTATCAAACGGATGAACGGACAGATGAACACGAAAAAAGACATCATGATGCATGTGTGTCGATTTGTCCTACGTGTAGGTGCAGTCGAAGCAAGAATTGATTCGTTCTGTCCTTTGTCTTCATTTGGCCAACATAGTTGTAAATGACGTGACTGAAACTTGTGTGATATATATCACAATCAATACATTAAACTTTACCTGCTTTAACTGTTCGCCCACTTTCATACGCATACATGTGCGCACACCAGTCTTCTTTTATATAACAAGTTTCAACCATCGATCATTACCTTGGCAAAATAATGTTAATACTAAATGAAGAACATGCGTGCATTCAACAACAATGTATATGTTACAGGGAATCTGTGTAATTATAAACATATTGCCTTTGGATGAAGATGTTAGGTTAGATTAACACACGAGGTAAAAAATATCACCCGACATGAAGTGGAGGGTGATATTCTTTTCCCCGAGTGTGTTAATCGCCCTAACATCTTCATCCAAGGGCAATATGTTTTTTTTTATTATACTGAATGCCGAGTTGCAAAAGCGTTAATTATAGGTTTTATTATGAGTGAGGCTTGAATATCACTTGTTATCAAATCGAGCTATTTAATTACACGATAATAATTAACGAGCTTCAGCGAGTTGATTATTATTTGTAATTAAATAGCGAGATTTGATAACAAGCCATATACAAGCATCACGAGTTGTGAAACCTATTTCTCTTATGATAAACCATTCTGTCGTGTTCTCCCAATTATGTTAAGTTGGGAGAATTTAGTTGTGTTTGTGAATACATTGAAGATTGATTATGTACTTTAAACTTATCCTTATAATGAATGTAAAGTCTAACAATAGATTTTCCCCGTATATAAAGTAGAAACTATAAACAACGATACGTGTTGTAGATTTAGGAACTATGTTGCATTATACGCACATGTACACAACAATCAATAGCAATGACAGGTACATGATTCACCTGGGTGAAAGCTCGGTTGAATTGTAATTACAGTTTAAACATCTATACAGTAATAAAAATTAATTTCTGCTTGTCAGTTGATTGAAAATGTTACGAATGATTTGTAATTAAATGCAGGTGTAAATTTCTCTGTCTCTGTGGTAACGGATTCTGATGTCAATTTCCACGCGTCAATGATCCCAATACACATTACATCATAACATCAACACAGAACACAGGAAGGAAATTAAACTTATTTTTAGCAATAGAATAATATATTTCAAGTGGCCAAAATATATTCAACTGTTTTGGGAGAATGAATTAATAGGTGTGTACACACGAAGCTCATTTTTTCATTTCTTCTTGCCAATGGAATAAAAAATAATGCAGACGACATAATGCAATGGACTCGGAATTGCAATGACGTTGGTTTGACCTGATGTGTGACCTCTAGAACAACCGATAAAAATACGGCTGAAAAGTTATCTAATCGTATGAAGGACCAATAAAATGATAGCATAAAAGTTATCACTAAGTGATACGAAAAATCATCTCATCGTGTAATAACATAAAAAAATAGCACTTCATGTCACATGGTTAGTTTCTATGTTCTTTCTCAAGTGGGAATAATAATCGGTAAACTTCGGTCGGAGCTGGTGTTAATATTCAAGTTCGGCAACATTCGGGCTGAGCGGGTGTTAATTTTTTACATTAATACCCGTTGCTAGGGATGGGCGGGAGTAGTTAACTATCCCAAAAAATCTGCGTTTTTCAAAAACGTTTTTGAAAAACGCAGATTTTTTGGGATAGTGAACTACTACTGACGGGACTATAGAACAAACAAACATGTAAGATTTGTTATTCACTACGGTTGAGACGGGTAAAACGGTCTAGATTTTTTTACGATGTTTAAACATCTTTTATTATTTGATTTTTTATTGTTTAAATCAAAACTAAATTTTAATGAGGTCATTGGAGATTGTAGCCAAAGAGTTCACTCACATTTTTTACGATGTTTACGGATTAAACATCTCATAAGTAAAACAAAAATCTTATAAGTTTTACTCATTCTCCAACGCTCAATACTTTGTTTTAACCTGTTTAAGGCACAAATTATAAACAATAAAAAATTAGTTCAGAGTGTAATAGGAGTAAAAAACAAACTAGGACTCGGTGCACAACTAAACAAATACTTTTTATAATTCCCTGCACACCCACACTCTAGGAGGACGTACGATTCTCTCTTTTACTTTAGTTAAATACTTTTGGGTCCTTTGTATTTCTAGTAAGTCTGCCAGTTCTTCTTCGGGCACCCGCGCTCTAACGAATATACCTCTAAGAGGATAATACAAATGTACGATCTTCTCTTCCTCTTGAATATCAAGTATTTTGTAAACTCCGTTTGGCAGCACCATTGATTTATAAATATTCATCTTTCTTACATTGTGTAAATCATACATTACAAGTACTTCGTAAGTTTTGTTTTGTTCACTATTCATGTTTTTTTTTTACTGATTTTTATTATATAAATCACACTATAAATTTTAGGTTTTACTCACTACAACGGTTGAGACTCACTCCTACCTAAAACAACATTATGTTTTTTTTTTATCTAATAAATCTTTAGTTATAAAAAATAACAACGATTCCTAGATATTTCCGGGAAAAGTCCAATACGAACAATTTTAGAACAATACAAGGAGCAAAAAATATGCCGAGTGTTTTTTCCGTTTACTCATTGTTGGGCCAAGTGGACCTCGTAAAACAAATTTGCTAATGCACCTTTTATTTAAACCCTTATTGTATTACGACAAAATTATTCTTTACGCAAAGAACTTAGAACAACATTACTACAAGGAACTAATTCGAAGATTCGAGGAAATAGCGGAAAAACTAGGTGTGTCTCTGGAAGACTTGGTGCAAGTATCTAATGATAAAGTTGAAGACATCGACGAAGTATCTGATGATAAACAAAACATTGTAATTTTTGACGACTATATTTGTTCACAACAAGATCAATCTTCTATTGTGAAATACTTTATAGGCGGAAGGCACAAAAAAATGAGCGTAATTTATTTGAGTCAGTCTTATTTTCGGATACCTAAAGACTGTCGTTTAAATTGTAATTTCTACATAGTGTATAATTTTCCGAGTAAAAAGGAGAGAGAACTTATATCTTCAGAACTTCAGGTCTCGAAAAATACGCTTGATTTAGCTACTAAAAATAAATATTCTTTTCTATATCTTAACTTACCAGAGAAAAAAATGTTTCATTGTTTTGATCGGGAAATACAAAATACGTTTTCTTAACTTATTAAAATTTATTTTACAAATTACTTTATTGACAAAATACGTTTTCTCAACTTATTAAAATCTATTTTACAAATTACTTTTAATGACAAAATACGTTTTCTTAACTTGTTAAAATCTATTTAATCTCCTTTTTGTACCCCTAATAGGTAATCGATACGCCACAGTGAAATTTATACGATGTCAACCTAGGCCTGTTGCCAAGTTATCAAGTAAATTTCCATTCGGTATGTTATTTTAGGTTTGTCACGATGAACAGCACTTGGT
>MJUU01008045.1:0-13276 GCA_002080025.1 Modiolus philippinarum
ATTTTTCACGATAATCGTCCAAAATATTCAATTTTACCCATATTTTGGCGTCAAAATTACATATTTTGATGTATCAAATGCATCTTTTGCAAAGAAAGTAAAACATTAGTATGCTTTGTTCATTTATATGTACAGACGGTCATATTTTGGAGATTTTTAAGTGTTATTTTGTTGGGGTAGGGGTAAGATTTTCAGTATTTAGAGTCAAATTCAACACTCCTTATTTTTCTAAACAGTGTTTTTAAATAACATATGTATCGGATAAGACAATAAATTGGCATATCTGCAAATAAATCCTCCAGATTTGCCACATATACTGATTTAAAAGTGATTTTTTGACAAATCTGAAATGCTAAAAATTTCCATTTTTCATCAATTTTGGACAAAATATTGAGTTTAAGCTGACAACTGGGATTTGAAATACCAAATTATGATAGTATTCATGCAACTTTGTTATATGCAACGCAGAATTTGTATGTGGTGGTTATTTTTATCCCAACATAGACAAAAAAAATTGACAATTTGGGGGGAAATGTGTTGGGGTAGGGGTAAGATTTTTGGTATTTAGAGTCACATTCAACACCCCTTGTTTTTCTTAATAATGTTTTAAGACATCTAATGTATCGCTTAGAACAATTAATTGGCATATCTGCAGATATATTCTATAGATTTGATACATATTGCGATTTAACAGTTAACTATGGACAAATCTGAAATGATGAAAATTCCCATTTTTCATTAATTCGGGGAGAAATATTGAGTTTTAGTTGACCAATGGGTGTTAAAATACCAAGCATGATGTAATTCATGCAACATTGTCATATACAACACACATTTTGTATGTTCTTGTTATTTTTATGCGAACATAGACCAAATAACAACAATTTCAGGGAAAATTTGTTGGGTTAGGGGTAAAATTTTCTGTAATCAGAGTCGTATTTAACACTCCTTGTTTTTCCTGGCAATGTTTTAAGACGCCAAATGTGTCGCTTGGTACAATTAATTGGCAAAGTTGCAAATATATTCTCCAGATTTAGCATATATAACGATATAGCAGTGGACTTTGGACAATTCTGAAATGTTGAAAATTCCCATTTTTCATCAATTTGGGGAGAAATAATGACTTGTAGTCGAACAATGGCTGTTAAAATACCAAATCATGAAGTAATTCACGCAACATTGTCATATACAATGTACAACACACATTTTGCATGTTCTGGTTATTCTAATGCAAACATAGACCAAAAATCACCAATTTCAGGGAAAATTTGTTGGGGTAGGGGTAAAATGTTCGGTATTTAAAGTCACATATAACACTCCTTGTTTTTTTAAACAATGTTTTAAGACAATTTATGTTTTGCTTAGGACACTTAAATGGCATATCTGAAGATATATTCTACACATTTGACATATTTTGCGATTTAACGATGAAATACGAACAAATCTGAAATGTTGAAAATTCCCATTTTTCATCAATTTTTGGTGAAATATTGATTTTTAGTCGACCAATGGCTGTTGAAGTACCACATTCTGATGTAATGCATGCATTATTGTCTTATACAGCACATATTTAGCGTGTTCTGGTTATTTTTATGTGAACGTAGACAAAAAATTTACAATTTCAGGGAAAATTTGTTGGGGTAGGGGTAAGATTTTATGTAGTCAGAGTCACATTTAACACTCCTTGTTTTTCTTAGCAATGTTTTAAGACATCAAATGTGTCGGTTGGTACAATTAATTGGCATAGTTGCAGAAATATCCTCCAGATTTGACATATATAACGATATAGCACTGGACTTTGGACAATTCTGAAATGTTGAAAATTTCCATTTTTCACCAATTTCGGGCAAAATATTGAGTTTAAGTCAACAAATGGCTGTTAAATATAAAATCATAATATAATTTATGCAACATTGTCCTATACATCACACATTTTGCGTCTTCTGGTTATTTTTATGCCAAAATAGACAAAAAATTGACAATTTTAGAGTAAATTTGTTGGGGTAGGGGTAAGTTTTATTGATATATGATGTATATAGTACCTAAAAACGGCCATTATTTGTTATGGTTGTAAAGCAAATGTAATAAGCTTTCATTTGATACCTATTTTAAATGATATTTGCTTACTAAAAAATAATATTAGGCAAAAGAAAGATAAAACTTATTCAAAAACGAAATTATTCAAAGGTCCCTGTATTTGTTATATTTGAAAATAAAATTTTGGTCATCTTAAATATGTTAACATTGTCTTAACCTATTTTATATTGAGGAAATTAGATCGAAAAGCCAAAAACAATTTTCAGAATCGGGAATCGAGATGCACTTCGGGTTCTCTAAACCATCAAACTTACGCAATTTCAATGAAAATATCAGTTTTTTCGTCAATATTTCATTGGGGTAGAGGTACGTTTAATAGCGCTATAGAACGTATTGGGCATGAAAATTGTAAAAACTTGGGTTCTTTGTAAAGCTCATACAATAAGCAATCATTTGATACCTCGTTTGTATAACTTGAAAGCATTTTGTCAACATTTTGAAGCAACTGAAAGAAAAACTTTAACTAAAAACGAAATTTTCCAAAATTTCTGTAGGTGGGTCTAAAAATGGGCCAAATTCCCCAAGTGCGTGCAAGTTATGCTCGTGTTAACATGTTTTATTTTGAAGAGGGGATGTATGCGGACTTAAAAAAATGGGTGGGGTTCGGAAGTGGGGGTGCAAGGGGGGTTATTCCAGCCCATGGACTATGACCAATGACCTTTGACCTTTGCATTTTTAAATGTAACACATATCACCTAAGTTGAATGGAAAAGGTTTCAGGTTTCTATCTCTAACCGTTTTCGAGAAAAAACCTACTTAGAAGATGTCACGAAACTTTCAAGGGGCATAACTCCTGAACGGTTGACCATAGAATTTCAATCTAAATGCAAACATGTCTGTCATGACCAAACTAACATTTTTGTCATTACATTGTATTAGTTATCTTTTTCAGTTTCCGAGTTAATCCAATAATAAGATTTTGGGTCAAAGTTCAAAGTGACCAATGACGGTGGTCATTTTGAAAATTTCAACACCTGATTGCACATCTTTGGGTGGTGATCTACCCTCCTGTGAAGTTTGGTTATGAATGGATCAGGGGTTTCTGAGAATTGGGTTGGACAAGATGATGCAAAGAGGCGGAAAAATAATATTGTGTGGTTATGCGGATGTAAACTTGGATTCTATTGGCTGATTAACCACCTGCTAAATAACCATGTACGCCCTACACAACAAGACAATCAATAATCATGATAATGTAGTGTTTCAACTAGACCAAAGTCATTCAAAAGCGTACATAAGAATTGTACATAAGGACAAAATTCACAAACATTCAGTAAGCATGGATAAATAAACATATCGAAATTTAAGCATAGCTTACGTCCACGTAATGTAAACTATTTCAGCCTGATATTTACATTAAAAAATTAAAATGTGAAATGCATCTTTACTTGGAATAACATATAAATTATATGAAATATTTTATTTGCGTTCATTTTCAAAGGTTTCGCTCCATGTATTACGAAAACGCCATTTAAACTTTATACAACATGAAAAATCAATACATCATTCGGCTGTGTATTGTCCAGGTTACGCGGTCAGTCGACAAAGCGTTTATGTGTATAATCGTGTAGTTAAATGTAGGTCATTTTGTAATTATCGTTTTCTTAGTTAAACACATTTAAGGTTTGCATAACCGCACAAAAATGTTATCATGTATTGAACCAACTAACATGAGTAATTAGATAGTGTTGAAAATGGTTGAACGGCGCTGCCTGACGGCAGCTTGCCGTTCAACGATTTTCGACACTATCTAAATAATCATATTAGTTGGTTCAATGCATGATAACTTATAATAAGAAACGGTGCAAAAACAATAAGTCGCCAAACTTTGTTTGGGCGACTTAATAAGAAACGATGCAAACACAAGAAGTCGCCAAACTTTGTTTGGGCGACTTAATAAGAAACAGTAAACACAATAAGTCACCATCGTTTGGGTGACATAATAATAACGAGCGATGATATGTTTGCATGCAAACAAGTCACCCAAACCAGATTCCATACCCAATTGCTTTTTGAAAAAATGCTGTGTTGTATATTTATCACCAATGATTGTAATAATGAGTTCTGAAATATTTGTTTTTATTCCTTATGAATGAACTAGTGTCATAAACTCATTATCTTTTCGTCTATCAGTGTTAGTAGTACTTTGATTCACAGGTTAACTCTTCATAAGTATATGTACTGGATTGTATCAGAAAAGAAGTTGCGTCATAATGGTTTCATTATTGATTCATTGATGAAACCAACATTCAAAGCTTAATATGTACATTTATTGACACTTTAACGTGAAATAAAGGGCTGTGACTTTGACCTTTGACCTTGACCTCATTTTGAAGGTCAGGACTTCCTGAACATTTCGTACGTTGAATGTCTTTTAGTATCTTCAATGATATTTGAGCTATAAGCAAAAAACACAAAATTCGGACATCAAAATCGGTTTTCGTTCCATAAACCGAAAACGGTTGGTCCGATAATTTTGGACCCTATGTAACAAATGTAGACACACATTTTTGCCATTACATGTTATCAGCTATCTATTACGGTTTATGAGTTATTACAAAAACAAGGTCTTGGGTCAAAGTTAAAAGTGACCAATGACCTTTGACCTTGGCATTTTTAAATGTAACACATTTCACCTAAATTGAATGGAAAAGGTTTCAGGTTTCTATCTCTTACCGTTTTCGAGAAAAAAAAGATGCTAAAAGAGGTGATGAAACTTTCAAGGGGCATAACCCTTCAACAGTGCATCATAAAATTTCGGTCCGAATGTAACAAAGGTTTGTCATGACCCAATAAACATTTTTGCCTTAACAATTAATCAGCTATCATTTACAGTTTTCGAGATATTCCAATCACAAGATTTGATGTCAAAGTTCAAAAAATTAATGACCGTGGTCATTTTGGAAGTTCAAAGACCTTCTTGCACATCTTGGGGTGGTTGTCCGCATTGGTGCCATGTTTCATTAAGTTTGGAATACCCATCTCTGAGATAATGAATGGACAAAGTTTGAAAAATCCATTGAGGAATAATAATAATAAGTAGATTTGCAATTGCAAGCAATAGCTGATGCCGCCCCAGACGTCTAAGTCGATGATTCCATCTTTAATCGCATCGTCACAATCTACCTCGAAAAGATTTTCAATGAAATCGGACAAAGATGAAAATTTTTTAATATGTCAGAAATCCAAGCTACAAATCACTTCCACACATTGTTGGCAACCTGTCTGTAGAGTTTCATTCAATTCTGAGCACTTTCAATTTTCCCACCTTTTTTCCTGTTTCCATGGCAATGGATATCATTTTGAAGTCTTGGACACCGGAAACGTTTTCCCCATGTTCTTAGCAACCTTCCTCTTAATTTTCAACCAATTCTGAGCATTTTGATTTTCCACCTTTTTTGTCGTTTCCATTCCAACCTGTGCCATATTGAAGTCTTGGACATCGTAAACCTTTCCCCCATGTCCTAAGCAACCTTTCTGTAAATTTTCATCCAATTCTGAGCAGTTTGATTTTCCCGCCTTTTTGCCATTTTCATGGCAACAGGTGCCATATTGAAGTCTTGGACATCGGAAACCTTTCCCCCATGTCCTAACCAACCTTTCTGTAAATTTTCATTCAATTCTGAGCACTTTGATTTTCCCGCCTTTTTTGCCGTTTCCATGGCAACCGGTGCCAAATTGAAGTCTTGGACATTGGAAACCTTTCCCCCATATCCTAAGCAACCTTTCTGTAAATTTTCATTCAATTCTAAGGACTTTGATTTTCCCGCCTTTTTTGCCATTACCATGGCAACCGGTGCCATTTTGAAAATTTTTGGTAGTGCATGCACATCTTCTCATAGTGGTCCAACTTTGTGCCAAATATGATTGAAATCTGTCCATGCATCATTGAGAAAATATCAATTTTAGTTGAAATTGGACCGAATTCGAATTTTTCGTATTCGTGCGGCCATCTTGAAAATGGCGGGAAATTTGATGAAATTTTTTCTTGATTGCACAACTTTAGATGGTGTTCCAACTTTGTACTAAGTATGATTGAATTCTGTCCAGGCATCTTTGAGAAATCTCCTGGACAAAAAGAGGTGGAAGAAAGAATAATAATAATAATAACTAGATTTGCAATTGCAAGCAATAGCTGATGTCGCCTATGGCAGCCAATTCGATGATTCATGTTGTTCGCAGCGTCAAAATCTACCTAGAAATCAATTTTCATTAAAATCTGACAATGTTGAAATTTTGACGTATTTTGGCAGCCATCTTGGAAATGGCGGCCATGTTGAAAAATTTTTCCGGTACATGCACATCTCCTCAAGGTGATCCAACTTTGTACCAAATATGATTGAAATCTGTCCATGCATCATTGAGAAAATATCAATTTTATTTGAAATTGGACCGAATTCGAATTTTTCGTATTCGTGCGGCCATCTTGGAAATGGCGGCAAATTTGAGGAAAATTTTTCTTGATTGCACAACTTCAGATAGTGTTCCAACTTTGTACCAAGTATGATTGAATTTTGTGCAGGCATCTTTGAGAAATCTCCCGGACAAAAAGAGGTGGAAGAAAGAATAATAATAATATTAATAATAAAGAAACGGACAAAAAACAATATGTCGTCCCGGCTACGACGAGTGATAATATGTTTGCATGCAAACACAAGTCACCCAAACCAGATTTCATACTCAATTGCTCTTTGAAAAAATGCTGTGTTGTATATTTACCACCAATGGTTGTAATAATTTGTTCTGAAATATTTTTTCCTTCTTCATGTAAGAATAAGTTTCTTAAGCTAAGTTCTTTTCGTCTATCAGTGCAAGTAGTGCTTTGATTCACGAAAAAAATTAACCTGGATTGCGTCAGAAAGTTGTGTCATAATATTTTCATTATTGATTCATCAATGAAACCAACATTCCAAGCTTAATATGTGTATTTATTGATACTTGAACATAAAATATAGTATGGGGGTGTGACCTTGACCTTTGACCTAACCTCATTTTGAAGGTCCCGTCTTCCTGAACATTTTGTATGTTGAATGTCTTTTTGTATCTTCAATGGTATTTGAGCTATAAGCTAAAACCCCAATTTCGACATAAGAAAATCGGTTTTTGGTCCATAGGCCCTAAACGGTTGGTCCAATAATTTTGGACCCTATGTAACAAATGTAGATGTTAACAAGACACACCTTTTTGCAATTACAGCTATGTATTACGGTTTATGGGTTAATCCAATGACAAGGTCTAGGGTCAAAGTTCAAATTGACCAATGACCTTTGACCTTTGCATTTTTAAATGTAACACATATCATCTAAGTTGAAAGGAAAAGGTTCCAGGTTTCTATCTCTTACCATTTTGGAGAAAAAATACAAATGTATGTATAAAGATATGATGAAATTTTCAAGGGGCATAACTCATGAACGGTTCATCAAAGAATTTCGGTCCAAATGTAACAAAGGTCCGTCATGACTTAATAAACATTTTTGTCATACAATTTATCTGCTATCTTTTATGCTTTTTCAAGAAAATTCAATCACAAGATTTGAGGTCAAAGTTCAAAGTGACCATTGATGGTGGTCATTTTTGAAATTCAAAGACCTTCTTGCACATCTTGAGGTGGTTGTCCACATTGGTGCCAAGTTTGATTAAGTTTGGACCACCCAGTTCTGAGAAATTGTTTGGACAAAGTTCATAAAATTCAAAGAAGAAATTGTTTGGACAAAGTTCATAAAATTCAAAGAAGAATAATAATAATGAAAAATAATAAGAAACAGAATAAACACAATAAGTCACCAAACTTCGTTTGGATGACTTAATAAGAAACGGAGTAAACACAATATGTCTCCCAAACTTCGTTTGGGTGATATAATAAAATGCTGTTAATCAATCGGCGTCCATGCTAAAATCTTAATTAAGCAAAGCGATGAATAATTAATCATTTTGCATGTTACATGTCCATACAGAACTAACTTGCTGTTCAATATACTCAAATAAAGATATAAATGCCGCTTCCGCAATGTAGAGATACCCCACCTTTTTGTCCATATATGGAAATCAATGTCACGAGAAGCTTGACTCGACTGAGGAAAAACTGTGAGGAATGAACATATGCAGTAAAAACTGTTGCTGTTTGAGGGTAAGGACAGTTTGAATAGGAACAAACACAATGTAGCATATCTTAACTTTAGAAATCTACAAGTAGTCCACAACGTTCACTGATCAGCTGATGACTCATTCTCACGAAAATGACAATCTTGATAATAATTTTAATTGGTGTAGGCTGGTAAAGTGACACTCCATGGCAACATGAAAAACACATTCGGGGTCCGACGCCTGGTCACATATGCCCGAAGCTTTGCATTCAGGTGTGTGTTTGATGATAGGGGGTACGCCCTACATGTATGTTGTACTGATACTAATACTTATTAGGACTCACAGTGATATCCAGTCTTGTTTCAAAATGAGATATTCAGTCGTGTCTCAAGTTGACGTACATGTTTGTACAGTGTGAATACATATGTGTGTCGCATTTGATCTACTATTTCTATTTCACAAATGAGAATATATATCTTTGGGTAGATCCAGAGCATCCGCAGTTTATTACCGGACTGACTAACACCGACTAATACATTTTTGCGTTATATATTTCAAAACCTATTTGAGATAGAGGTGAAGTTTATATATAAAAGTGTTCAGCTATGCAGGAACTATTATTATACATGTACCCCCCCCCCCCGCAAAGCGGGAGGTTTATAGTGTTCATGGTGTCCCTCCGTCCGTCCGTCTTTCTGTACCGAACAGCTGGTATCCACTACTCCTCCTAAACCACTGATTGGAATTTCCTGAAAATTATGCAGGAGCTTAATTACATATTGTAGATGTGCACTATAATTTTTGTTTTTCAATAATTCCTTTTTTCCAGAATTTTGACATGTTATGGACTTTGTCATTTTAGCTCAATACAAACCATATGGTGACCACATGGTACATGTATCCACTACTCCTCTCAAAAACCACAGATTGGAATTTCATGAAACTTATTCAAGAGCATAATTACATATTGTAGATGTAGGTTTACGGACACTTTTGATGTAAGCAGAGAATTGTATCGGTTAACTCGAAAGCTCTGCATTATTTATAGATATGTATTCACTTATATTTTAACGGACATTGATGCAGTTACACCGTCTCTTCGCGAGAAGGATCTAGTACAATGGAATATTGCAGAACAGAGAATGGAGAAAGATGAAAAATATTGTTGGAATTTTGGTATTAAGAAGTATACTGATTTGACAGGTGGTAGAAGCTTCCTTCTTTGCTGGTAATAGACATTCTTTCCATTTTTCACATGAAAACTCCATATTCTGCGGAAAGTGAAACTAATATGTTAAATGAAAAGACATAAGTTGACAAAAACTGCCAAATTGCAGAAATAAAATTTGTAAAATTAAACGAATAAAGAATTAAAGTAAATGGAGTATGGGTGTCATTAATTTTGTAATTAGAATTGAAATGCTGACCTTTTGGTTTGAAGAATTTAGCTTATGAAGCAACAAGAGCAAAAAATTTTGAAAATCCATGTTGGAATTTTTTAGATATAAGACGTCACAATTTTGGCGGGAAACAGTTTTCTCTAGAGTTGTCATTCAATTTCTATTACCTGTTTAGATGTCTTTGAATATATGAAAATGTAATTGGAAGTTTATAATATTTTATACATTGTCTATATAATGCATTTTAAAGTGACCTATGACCACGATAATGTGTTAAAAGTGCAAACAAATTTAACCCAATCTAAATGGCATAAAACCCGAGGATATCGAATGCTTCTGAAATCTGACACTCATACTCCTTTAATGCTTTTGCACTGGTGACTTTTTACAAAATTTTGGTTTAACTCGACCAGAAAAAATCCAAGACAAGTCAAGTAAATTTTATTTAAAAGTGGGTTGATATTACTAAAAAACAAGATACATAAGGCTTGTAGAGCGTATAAACCGACTCTTTCAATCTCCAAGCAAACCTGCAAAAATATTGTACATAAAGGCAAGTATCACGAAAATGATTGCAAGCACAACCGCACCCAGGAAGGGGCATACAAATTGCTGAAATCAACATATCTTCATCTTTCATCCCTAATTTTTGAAATTTATTACAGCTAATTTTGCTGATGTATAAAATTGTTAGAAATGCAATATTTTTCTGTTTTAATCAACGTTTTGAGGTTAATAGTAAAATGTGTGACTTTGTACATCCAGTTTGTTCTAAGGAGCTTCTAATACAACGGAAAATACTTAAAATGTATTGTGTTTTAATGGGTATCAAATATACAATAACTGTGTATCAAAACGGTTGAAGTACCTATTTTTATTTTTTTTTCATTTATCTTTTTTCTTTTGATATTTACCTATTTTTATTTATTAGAATTATTTTCTCTCTGTTAATTTAATCCAAATGCCCTGATCTTGATTTAAATGATATTTTTGAGTTTATACGGCAACTTGTTGTTGTCGATTTGAAGTGGGCAAATTCCATGTATCAATGTAACATTACACAATTTACTCATATGCTGCATATTGCGTTACAATATACAACCACGTCATGTCTGCGGGTATACGCTGAAGCTCAACGGGTAGTTAATGTATCGGAAACATACACGTGTGACAATGTAAATTCGACTATTATTTCATCGACAATTTTATTTTGTTTTGAATAGAAATGTTTTTGAGGAAAATAAAAAAAAATGATTTGACATGAAAATAAGTAATCTGACCGAGATGAATATGAAAATAAATAACTCATGTTCAAATCCCCAAGCTCCCCCAAAAATCAAATGGTTGTATCCCAAAGCCTTTTTTGTAATTTATTTTAATTTCGTGTGGTATTTTGACAAGAAAATTGGCCAAAAATTGTCTGGAACCTCGTCGGAACCACATTTTTTTTTCTGAAGACTGGATCTTCTGGTTGAATATCTAATTTTTATAGACAATAGGCAATTTTATTGCGAAACACATTTTCAATAAATGGTCATTGAAAACATAGCAAAACTATAAACAACACACTTAAACAAAAGATGGACTGAGAAGTGTTCCTACCAATTGAATAAATTGATTCTGACATTCCTCATAATAGAAACGAATAAATAATTAACCAAATAGATTATATATAATAAGAGTTTACCTTTTTATCATCAGTGATAAGTTGATTAATGTGTCCTCAAGTTGGCTGAATATTTTGATTCTTTGTGTAATAAAAGAACTTTCTCAGTGAAAAACATTTAACTCGAAAGTCCTGCATTAGCTTGTTACGGGATAGCAACAGATTCAAACCGATAGCAGTTGAGACAAGATCGAATAAAATAGACTAGTTCTCGATGTAAATATATGAGAGGAAAACCTAACATAGAGACGGAAATATAATCTGTTATTGTCCAACTGCTAACTTCTAACTAATTAGCGACAGAATATTAATAAGGGCCCCGCCATGGAATGGCGGCGCCCTATAATAATCAGCCTGTCCGTCCGTCCGTCAGCATTTTCTATATCGTACGATAACTCAAGATTGCCTCCATCGATTTTTATAATTTTTTTATTGAAAATTGAACTTGACCAAAGGAAGCTCCCTTTCATTTTTGAGAAAAATCTGAAAAAAAAGATCTTGGGGGAAAAACTGAGTTTTTATATGAAAAATGCATATTTTTAGAATTAAACTATGTCGTATGATAACTTTTGATTGTCCTCAATGGTTTAAATGATTTTGATAATGGACTTGACAAAAATTAAGGAAGCTCCCTTTGGATTTTGAGGAAAATCTGAAAACAATTTTGAGGGAAAAACTTAGTTTTTATATGAAAAAAGTGCATATTTTGAGAATTAGCTCTATGTCTTATGGTAACTTGAAATGACTTTCATATAATTTTTTTCAATGTTTTGATTTGATCTGAACAGAAGAGACAAAAGTTGTCACAACAAAATGGCCATATTACAATAATTTAGGATTTTGTCATTTATGTTTTTCCCAAAAAATTGTTTTTACAATTTCCATGAAACTCCGCAAACAGGTTTCTGGGACACAAAAGGGGGCGAGGCCCTTTCGGACGCAGTTTTCTAGCTACTATTTGTGTATGTAAACAAACGCTTTCTTGTGCACATGTCAAGCTTCAACATCATCTGATAAATATGAAGTCGATATGTTAAGATTTACTACACCTGATACGTAAATATGATGCAAAATATCTGTTTTTCAAGTTTGTAAAAGGTATCGAATAATATTTACCCAAGTGTTACCTTCTTTATCAGTTCAATTCACAATTCGGAGACAAACTAGAACGTGTATTTACACCTGCTTTGTTATGTTCATTGTCATAAATTTAAAATGCTCTAGACTACAGTACAGGGAAAATTCAAGATTGCCGTTTTTGTGATCCCTAAGTGATCATTTTGGGATCCTGTAGCAGTCAATGATTGCAATCAAGGATTGTTTTTGCTTGCGATCAATGATCATACGGGTATATGCGATGAATGATCACAAAACAATTTGCAATCATTGATCCCAAAAGTTATGATCAGCGATCACAACTTGTGGTGCGATCCTTGATTGCACAGCGTCATTGATCACAACAGTGCGATCATTGTGATCCTTGATTGCACGATTGTGATCCTTCATCGCAAACTCATATGATCCTTGATCACAAACTCATATGATCCTTGATCACAAACTCATATGATCCTTGATTGCAAACTCATATGATCCTTGATCGCAAACTCATATGATCCTTGATCGGAAAGCTGTCATCTTTGATCTCAAACTTGTGATCATTGATCGCCAAGTACATATTTATACATGTAATTTCGTTCCATTTACAAACATGTATAATGTTTATTAACGGGAAGTTTGAAAAACAGGAAAGTCTTGAAATGCATGCCTTGTCCTTCATATTTTTTAAATGCATTAACATTATAGAGAAATTATTCACAAATATTTTAAAAGCTAATAGAAGATCTATAAGATGATACATTACTTTATGAAATTAATTTTAAAGACATCACTATTGCCGGAAGAAAAATGTGAAATTAGGTGAAATTAGGACTTTAAACTTTAATTTTCGAAATCTATGGGACTTAATCTAAAAAATTTAAGTGATTTTTCAAGAAAAATTATCTACAAATACAATGGCTTAAAATGATTT
>MJUU01008045.1:18520-29576 GCA_002080025.1 Modiolus philippinarum
ACACCAGTACACAATTGGGGGGTGGGGAACAAAAGAGATTTAGAATATTCAAGTGATGAAAATGATAATAGACCATTTAAAATTAGAAATTCGGACTGGTACAGTTTTATTGTTTTAGAAAGTACAGTAGAATCAAAACCTTTAAGCAAAGTTTCATCTTTCGTTTTGGACAAAACCACCAAAGGCTGCGCCGGCGATGTCAAAAATGTAACTAAATTGAGGGATGGCAATATTTTAATCGAAGTCGACAGACAACAACAATCCAAAAATCTTCTTAAATTATACAAAGTCGGAGACATTCCAGTTGCAGCATCTGCAAACTCAAAATTGAACTTTAGTCATGGCATTGTTCGCGACAGAGATGGTAACCTCTCTGACCTACCAGTCACTGAAATATGTGAGGAACTATCTCCACAAGGAGTCATTGATGTAAAACGTTTCACTAAAAAAGACAACAACAAAATCATAAATCTAAAAACTTATCTTTTAAAATTTTCAAAGCCGACTCCACCAAAATCAATACATGTTGGCCCTTTTCTTATTACAGTAGATCCTTTTATACCATCGCCAGTGCGTTGTTTTAAGTGTCAAAGATTTGGACATGGCAGTAACTCTTGTAGAGGAAAACAGCACTGTGTTAAATGTGGACAGGAAGGACATGATGTTCAATCCTGCAAGAACACTGCTAAATGTTTTAATTGAAGTGCAGAACACATGGCTTCCTCAAAAGACTGTCCTGTCTATAAAGAACAAAAGGAAATTCAAAAAATCAAAGCTGAGAAAAATTGTAGCTATCAGGAGGCAAGGAGAATTTTCTCTGTCTCGAACAAAGTCATGACTAACCAGCCATTATACTCTAACATACTAAAATAATCGTCGACCACTTCTACTCAAACAGAATATACATGGCCTTTATCTTCTGATAAGCCATTCCTCACTACAGATCATGGATCTGCTAAGAAAAAAACTAGTTCATCTTCAGCAACATCTCAAACAACATCGTCTATTTCGTCTCTGGTAGAAGCTGCCGATATCCATGCACCTTCTTCAAGTTTAGCAAGTATATCATCTAGTCCTCAAATTGTTAAAGAGAAGCAAACTACGTCAACAGAAAAACACAAAACTGTACAATCCTCTGAAAATAAGAAAAACAAGTCTGGGAAGAAACCCGACCCAGTAATGAAATCAAATAGGGTTAAAAAAGCTGAGCGCGATATTGTGACAGTAGTTTCAGCAATTTGCCAACTGTTCCGGATTCAGACGATGAGGAAGATATGGAAATGGAGGCTGCTCTGCCTAGAGCAGACAACACTCCACCAGAAGCGAAATCCCAGTCCAGATCCCACTCAAAAGGTAGATCCAGCAGATCTCCTCATCGTTCTGAAAACGGTAAAGGGCAACACTCTAAAAGGGATGATATATCCCCCATCAGACCACCAAAATGAATAACATAATTCAATGGAATTGTAGAGGTCTTAAGGTTAACTTTATTGAAATAACTCTCTTGGTTCAATTATTTAATCCAGTGGCATTTTGTCTTCAAGAAACACATTTAAAGAAAAGTAATATTAACTTAAAAGACTATTTACTATACAGCACATATGCGGATAAAGATGAGAGAGCTGCTGGTGGCTCTACCATTTTTATTCACAATAAAGTCGTACATAGTGCTGTTGATCTTAAAACAGATCTTCAGGCTGTTGCTGTCAGAATTTCTTTAGACAAAACTATCACAATGTGCTCTCTATTCATTCCTCCAAATTTTAACCCAACTTTAGGTCAGTTTAAGGCATTAACTGACCAATTACCTGCCCCCTATATTTTAATTGGCGATTTTAATGGACACAATCAATTATGGGGTAGTTCTTCTTTAATTGATAAAGGAAAAAAGGTTGAAGACTTAATGTCACAGGAAGGTTTATGTATACTCAATGATGGTTCCAAAACCTATTTACATCCGGGCAACGGAGCTTATACAGCTATAGATCTTACTCTAACTGACCCATCACTTCTTTTGGATTTCTCATGGAAAGTACACGACGACTTATGTGGTAGTGATTATTTTGCTATTATTCTTGAACATCTTTCTTCTTCTGCGACAACAAAGCCACAGCGGTTTAAATTTGATAAAGCTGATTGGCCTTTATACGAAAGTCTATGCAGAGAACAATTACATCTAGATCTTTTTAAAAACGTCAGTGACCCCATCAACTTGTTTACTGAAAAATATTTTCCATTGCGGATAAAGGCATACCTAAGACCTCTACCAATCCAAAACTTCCTGGAAAACCATGGTTTGATGGTGACTGCGAAAACGCCTTAAAAAGTCGTAAAAAGGCAGAACGACGGTTAAACAAACATCCAACAACAGATAACCTCGGCAATTTTCGTATATTTCGTGCGAAAGCCCGAAGAACATTGAGACTAAGAAGGCGTACATCTTGGCGTAACTTTGTTTCAAAATTAAATTGCCACACTCCTATGAACAAAATATGGAATAAGGTACAACAAATTATGGGGAAAAATAGTAAAGCCAATGTCCATCACATTAAACAAGGGCAAGATATTTTAACATCTGAAAAAAATATAGCTAATAAAATTGGAGAAACTTTTGAAAAACACTCATCGTCCAAAAATTTAGGTCTAACTTTTCAGAAGATAAAAGCACAAAAAGAAAAAAGAAAATTAAACTTCACTTCAAATAATTCGGAAGATTATAACCGTCATTTTTCTATGGATGAATTGAGAAAATCGTTGGGTAAGGCACCCGACACAGCTTGTGGACCCGACGAAGTACATTACCAGCTTCTCAAAAATCTTCCAGAAACAACACTTGAAATCCTTTTGACTCTGTTTAATAATATTTGGAAATCCGGCGAATTGCCATCCATGTGGAAACAAGCTACAATAGAACCTATTCCAAAGCCAGGTAAAGACGATTCAGAACTGTCGAATTACAGACCACTAGCATTAACTAGTTGCGTTTGTAAAACAATAGAACGGATGATAAATGACCGTCTTGTTTGGTTTCTTGAATCGAACGAACTACTGTCGAACATCCAAAATGGTTTCGACAAGGTCATACAACAATAGACCATCTAGTGCGATTCGAAACATTGATCAGAAATGCATTTTTAAAGAAAGAACATGCAGTGTCTATCTTTTTCGATATTGAAAAAGCATATGACACAACATGGAAATATGGCATTTTAAAAGATCTTTTTGATATGGGGTTGAGAGGAAGTTTACCAAATTTTATTGAGAATTTTCTCAAGGATCGTGAATTCAATGTTAGAGTCAACTCTACATTTTCTGACTCGTTTGAACAAGAGATGGGTGTTCCGCAAGGAAGCATCCTCTCTGTCACATTATTTAGTATTAAAATAAATAGTTTGGCCCAGGTTTTAAAAGATAACATTGATGGATCTCTTTATGTAGATGATTTTCTTATTTGCTTATTTGGCAAAAACACGAATAACATAGAATAACATAGAACGCCAACTGCAATTATGTCTAAACAGAATCGAAAAATGGGCAGTTGAAAATGGTTTTAAATTCTCAAGCTCGAAAACAGTCGGGATGCATTTCTGTTGTAAGCGGAAAATTCACCGAGACCCAGAGCTTAAAATATACAATAACCCTATAACTATTGTATAAGAGGCCAAGTTCCTTGGTTTAATTTTTGATAGTAAACTTTCATTTCTTCCCCATATCAAAATGCTAAAAAACAAATGCCTAAAGGCATTAGATATTTTAAAAGTTGTGTCGAGTACCGACTGGGGGCAGATAGCACTGTTTTATTAAATTTATATCGATCGTTGATTCGGTCAAAACTGGATAATGGATGTTTTATTTACGGTTGCGCCCGTAAATCATACATTAAATTATTAGATACCGTTCACCACCAAGGTTTGCGTCTTTCAATAGGTGCGTTCAGAACTTCTCCTGTGGAGATTCTCTATGTTGCAGCTAATGAACCATCCTTGGAAGAAAGGCGTATTAAACTTGGTTTACAATATGCAACAAAGCTTAAAGCGTATCCTTCCAATCCTTCTCACAACTGTGTTTTCAAACCTCTTCACAAAGCTGACTATGAAATACGCCCGAACGTTATACAAGCTTTTGGTCTTCGTTTCAAACCACACCTTGAATCTGCTTATATAAATTTAGATGAAATAGCTCCTGTAGAAACTCCCAAAAAACCTCCATGGCTGAACCCAAAACCAACATTTAATTTTAAACTACGCATACACAAAAAGGCTGATACCAATCCTCTGGTTATCCAGCAGGACTTTGCAATAATTAAATCTGAAAATCCTGAATACTTGCAAATTTACACAGATGGCTATAAGGATGGAGACAGAGTGGCTTCTGCAGCCGTTTTTGGAGATCGTGCAGCAACTCTCCGATTACCATCCTCTAGTTCCATATTTACTGCTGAAGCTAACGCTGTTTACTCAGCACTTAAATTTGTAGCTGTATCGCAATCAAATAAATTCATGATTTGTTCCGATTCACTCTCTTGCCTATTGGCAATTGAAAGTCGGAAAACAAAACACCCAATTATTTTGAAAATAGCCGAATTCTACAAATCACATGTACCATTAGGCAAAGAAGTCATTTATGTTTGGATCATTAGGCAAAGAAGTCATTTATGTTTGGATCCCTAGTCATGTGGGGATCTATGGAAATACAGTTGCTGACCAGGAAGCCAAGGATGCACTAGATGACGAGATGGCGGATTGTCCAGTACCGTACACTGACATGAAGCCTTTAATAGTTAAATACATTTTTAAGTTATGGCAGGCCAAATGGGATCTGCAAATAAATAATAAACTGCATGGAATACAGTCAGACGTCGGTAAACAGGTCGGTTCCTGCGGTGAAAACCATAGGAAACAGGTAGTGTTGACCCGATGTCGTATTGGACATACTAGAACAACACATACTTTTATCCTCAACAGTGATGATCGACCTGAATGTATTCCATGCAATTGTCCTTATACAATTCAACATGTTTTAATTGAATGTGTAGATGTTGCCGATATCAGGCGTGATTTTTATTCAGCTGATTGGATTTATAAGATCAATTTTAAATTAGTTTCTAATTTCTAATATTGTTCGTCAAACCATAATTTCTTTAATTATGTTTTTAAACATTTTACACACTTCTTTTACTTGTATAAAGCTATATGGTTTTATAAGGATATTTTTTATTATATACCTATTCTAATTAGTTAATATACTTAACAGGTCTCGCCACGATATAGCTGAAATATTGCTGAAGTTGGCGTAAAACATCAATCAATCAATCAATCAAAATCCATTTGCAAAACTTTTCCCTAAATATGGGCCCTATGCAGGATGGTCTTGCGGCAGAATTTTCATTTCTTAACTACTTTTGGCAGCTTTTTTTTCTTATTTGCCTGACCAAATGTCTTGTAAGTCGTCTGGGCCTTTCAATTTGTCTGGGCCACCAACTCCTCAAATCACTTGAAGGATTTTTATTTAGACTGACTCGAAGAGTGGACATCATGCAGATATGCAAAATATACACGTGCATTTGTAGTTATTGTTTGACATCACAAAGGGGAGTTAATTTTACAGTAAACATGTAGGAAATAAGGGTGCAGGTTAGGAAATCCTTTTATAGCTTTGCAATTCACCTCTAGTTTTTCATTGGATTTTAATTATTCCCTCACCTAATGGTCCGTTTATCCGTCAAAACGTTAAAGTCCATGTACACGTATCTTTTGAACAAGTTAGTGTATAACCTCATTTGGCGGGATGTGTCTTTTTAGTCACAGGGGTCTTGATAAAATTTACATGTACAATGTATGTCACTTTGACCTACCCAGACGTAGTCGGGGTGACATGTTGTTATTCTACGTTTCTTCTGATTATTATTATTATACTTATTCTTATTCTTCCAATAATTCTTCTCCGAGCGATTATTTTTAGATGACTGGACCAATTGATTTCAAACTTTGCATAAAGTTGGAACACCATCTGAAGTTGTATGCAGTGCGTTTAAAATTTTCAAAATGGCCGCCATTTTCAAGATGGCAGCCAATTTACGTTGAAAAATTGGGCATTCTATATCTCAGGGAATTAGTTCATATTTTGCATAAATGTTCAGTAAGATGAGAGGAAGGAATCTATGCGACAAAAATTTTCAAAATGGCCGCCATTTCCAAGATGGCTTCCGAAATGCGTAAAAAGCTCGACTTTGTCCGATTTCAACGAAAATTGATTTCTAGGTAAATTTTGAGGATAACATCGGGTATTGCTTGCAATTGCAAATCTAGTTATTATTATTCTTCTTATTCTTCTTCCAATAATTCTTGTCCGAGCGATTATTTTGAAGTGGCTGGACCAATTCATTTCAAACTTTGCACAAAGTTGGAACACCATCTGAAGTTGTATGCTGTGCGTTTTGTTTGAAATTTTCAAAATGGCCGCCATTTCCAAGATGCCCGCAATAATACGTCAAAATTTCAACATTGTCGGATTTTAACGAAAATTAATTTCTGGGTAGATTTTGAGGCTGCGAATAAGATGGAATCATCGAATGGGAAGTCTGGGGTGACATCGGCTATTGCTTGCAATTGCAAATCTAGTTCTTCTTCTTCCAATAATTCCTGTCCGAGCGATTACTTTGTAATGGTTGGATTGAATGACTTCAAACTTGGCTCAAAGTTGGATCACCATCTGAAGTTGTATGCTGTGCGTTTGGAATTTTCAAAATGACCGCCATTTTCAAGATGGCCGCCGAAATACGTCAAAATTTGAACATTGTCGGATTTCATCGAAAATTGATCTCTAGGTAGATTTTGGCCCTGCGAATAACGTGGAATCATCGGATGGGGAGTCTGGGGTGACATCGGCTAATGCTTGCAATTGCAAATCTAGTTTAAATTATTATTACATGACAGCTTATGAGTGGCAAAAACAATATTTATAATTTAAAAAAGATACAAGTTTTTTTGGAGTCGGTTGTCAGGGGCTCAGGCTACAGAGCTACCGGGCGCATCCGAAGTTGGTGGATAGGGGAATGCCTTGTCTATTCGTGGTATAAGACGGAAAGTCTGACTGCGAACAATTGAAGCAAAACTGTGTGGAACAACGGCAGTAGAATACCGAAGGAACAAAGGAGGGAAATCCACAAAAATCGAAGTCCAAAGACATGGCCAAAACGAGAACATAGAAAACAATGGCGCCAGACACAAAACAATGATGTTAGACAGACACAAAGCACAGAAATAGAAATCACAACATTCAAAACAAAGGCACTCACAGTGTGAACTCCAGTGAAACTGAGAGTGACATCAGGTGCTCCGGAAGGGTAAGCATGTCCTGCTCTGTTAACAGCACCCGTCACACTGTGAGTGAGTCGATCCAGGAAAATGTCAAAGTCGGTAGTCAAATCCGGGAAGACGTGAATCTAGTTGAAAATGTCCACTTTCATTTGAGATACTGACATGTCATATCTTTCAATAATGTTATGGTGAATTTCATGAGGGATGAAATTAATATAGGTTGAACAAATCCCTGACTAAGCAGCTTTTGCGACAGCGTTTTTGCTCTGTTCAAAAAATCACTGTACAAACTACACGCTCGACAGTAACGAATCAACTGTGAAATGTACACTCCATAGGCTTGAGAGGTAGGTATATTGCTGCTTAGAAAGAAACGCCACGTTCCATGCAGTATAAAACCCCCTTCTATATTTTTCTAAGGATAGCAGACGCACTGGGTTTCGTATAGAAGGCTGAATTTCCTGCCTCTACAAATTTCTCTCCTTTTCCAGTGGCAATCAAAACTCGTTGTCCTTCTATCTTTATTTCTTTCTTGTTTTACTTGTAATTATTTTGAATTGATTATTTTCTTCTTGTCCTAGTATAGCTGAAATATTGCTCACTGGACGTTAAACTATAACTTATCAATCAATCTCATTGACAACGGTTAATCAGTCTTTTCATATGTAGAGAAAGTTCTGCAAGCAACATTTATAGTCAAATGGAAGTGCAGGTGCCAAAGATTTAACAGACATGACACGTCAAACCTGTTTGTAAGTACACTAATTCTGTTTGTAAAACAATTGAATTGATAAAAACTACTGTCCTACTTTACTTCATTGAATCAAACTTTGAACCGTCCAATATCCATTACAGATTCTAACTAGTACAGTACATTTCTACGTTAGATAACTTAGTGCATTTCAAATATTTTTGGCAACACTGTTTCTAAAGAAGGAACATACTGTGGATATCAATCATTCCATATATTAAAAAAGCTTATGAACTAGCATTGCATTTTTAGAGATCTTTTTTTTATAGGATCGAGACAAAATTATTAACATTTATTGGAAAAAAGTTCGAAAGGGTCAAAATTCAATCATCAGGATCCCCAAAATATTCGAATATAGTACAAACAATTGTAAAATTATCAAAATATTGGTAACCCTTAATATTCTAAAAAAAAATGTTTAAACTTTCGCCGAAGTTTCACACTTAAAATAACTTTGAAACCCCCATGCATTAATCACGTGACTGCGATATGTTCATTTTTGTATATGTGCGTGTCTTCATTTTCTTTTCTGTGCCGTTCTCATGTTATGTCTTTGTTTCTTTGTTTTTCCGATGTTGCCATTGTCCTTGGATTGTTCTTTTTGACTGAAAGTTCGCCTCTCACTTACTAAAAAAATGCGAAGATTATTTCTCATACATTTTATCAATTCATTCAAATTTTGGCTGGTGAGAAAGAGAAAAGAATGAAATGTATATGAGAACAGCTCTCTGCCGGTTTAAATTGTTCCCTAAATGGCAAAATAAAATTGAAGAAAACGATGACATTGGCCCTCCTTAACGATTGTTGTGCCTTAAATCACACCCAGTTCATGAAAGGGTGTTAAACAACGTAAGCGGATAGCATTTTTTAATATCTAAAATTTACATAATTTCAACCATAAAAATTGCCCCTTTTGGCGTTATCAGTGGTATTACATTGTATTTTCTTAATGACGCCATTGTTTACAAACGTTTCAGTGACGTCAATTTATGTGATTCCACACGGGAATTATAATGTCGTCTGTATCATGTACGTGCGTGACCTTCACGTTCCTCTTTGCTTTTGTCGCCCCAGATAATGATTTCACAGTGTGATCGATTTTAGAATGGAACATTTTATCCATACTTGTCCATCTCGTGACCCGTTATGATACCATGATACGTACATGTAGTAGATTACGTAGATTGAAATGCGCGCGCGTGTGTGTGTGTGTGGAAAAAGGGTTTTTCAATACGACAGGCTAAATTTCGTTCCGTTTTTATAAGTACAAATTTTAAAGCAAATGTAGGGAGGGGATCTCTTTTTTGTAGATATGTTTTAAATCTCACTTAGGTTTAAGGTTGATATTACAAAAAATGAGACGAAGGAGTCTAAGGTTCGCGGTCAGGTTTTCCGTTTTATGACCTGACTACCCCGCATAGACAAGGCATTCCGCTCTCCACCACTTTGTAGCTCTGTAGTCGGAGCCCCTGAAAACCGAATCAGGTGCCGGGTTATCGATGTGAATATATGATTTTTAGCGTCCCTTCAAAAAAATATTTGTCCTAGTTTTAATCATCTGAATTCTTTAAAAATAAAGTGGATAATCCCAGAAAGTAGCCAATCATTTCCCTAATATCATTTTGCTTCCAATCTGAACCATTTGAACGTATCCTGACATTGTTTTAGGCCATGACCAGACTTTTAAAACAGTTCACTAGATAAGAGGACAATTTCTCTGATCAGCTATTTTGAGTAGAGTAAGGCAACAAAAAAATGGACAATTATTTGAGAATGTTAAAATGTTAATTTAACGGCGATTTTTTAAGCTAAATAATTGAAGTTTGTGTTGATAATCCATCATATATTTCCTCAGGATCAGAGCTTTCAGCATAATGAGTACCGATGAAAACCTCAACATCTTATTTGTGCTTCGTTTTTATGGTATATTATGGACCGATCTATGCTGAGCGCCCCATCAAAATGTGGGCTATTTCAATTTTTTGAAAATGACACTTAGAAATCTTTCGTTCTTATTCGATTTTCCAATTGTTTTGATATAATCTGCACTGATGAGACATATTGTTGTCGAAATGGCCATATGCAGAAGATAAATTTACTGCAATTTTGGGTACTTGATTGAAAAAAAAATTTTCAATGAAATCAATCATTTTGGCTTCAACCATCTGCCTGTGATGTATTTTCCATCTGTTTTATCAATTCAGATTCAGAGTCTGAGTCTTTAAATATTAAATATTATTTTTTTTTTGATTCCAGTGGGATTCGAACCCCCTCTGTCAAGGTTCGACTCGTTAAGAGTCTGATACGCTACCACTGAACCACCACTGACCTGTTCAAATTTCGGTTAATTAATATACTTAAGTTTCATATTACGTGTCAAAATAAATTTGAAGTTCAAAGAAAAGGAAATTATAAAATAAAAGTTCAAAGAAAAGGAAATTATGGATTTCCTTTGTTTGGGTTCTAGTGCTGCTGATGAGGAATTAATTTCCGAAATGGCCATATAGCTCATTAAAATTGTTGCAGTTGGAGTTAACATATGTTTTATGGTCTCATGTCCATTTACTCCATATCCTTTCGTAAAATATTTAATACAGGAGTTTGTCTTTTATTGCAGTGTGGAGTTGGTAAAACAATTCCCCGTGGTAGAGATGTATGCACTTTATTTTTCTTAGATATGGTGTACTTGTACATGAGATAATATCTCATGTGTACACTTTGTTCAATTACTATTATCTAAATTTATGTAAATTCTAAAACCTAAGGATTAACTCCCTCCATCGTAGTTTTGGCCTTGGCTATATTTGATATCACTGATTATTTGGATTTCGTTTGGTTTTATGCATTTTAAACATTTTTGAAATTACGGATTTCCTTTGTTTGGGTTCTAGTGCTGCTGATGAGGAATTAATTTCCGAAATGGCCATATAGCTCATTAAAATTGTTGCAGTTGGAGTTAACATATGTTTTATGGTCTCATGTCCAT